>JAABOM020005177.1:0-20283 GCA_011800125.2 Solanum clarkiae | reverse complement strand
AGCTATTTCTTTATTCCTTAGCTTCTTAACTTGACGATCTAGAATAACAACCGGTGCCTCTTCATAGGTGAGATCTTCTATAACCTGCATATCCTCAATAGGAGTGATACGGGATGGATCACCTATGCATTTTCAAAGCACTGAGACATGAAAAACCGGATGAACCATCGAAAGATCTTGAGATAACTCTAGTTCATATGCAACCTGTCCAAACTTTTTAATAATTTGATATGGCCCTATGTAACGTGGACTCATTTTTCCCTTCTTACCTAATCTCATAATCCCTTTCATTGGAGACACCTTTAAAAATACCCATTCACCTACAAAAAATTCCAATCCTTTTCTCCTGGCATCCGCATATGATTTGTGCGGACTTTGGGCTGTTTCTAATCGCTGCTGTATCACTTTAACTTTTTCCATGACTTGTTGTACTAGATCTGGCCTAAGTAAGGTGGTTTCACCCACTTCAAACCATCCAATTGGCGATCTACATTTTGTTCCATACAAAGCTTCATAAGGTGTCATCTTGATACTCGCGTGGTGGCTATTATTATAGGAAAACTCAATAAGTGGCAAATAGTCCACCCAACTACCTTTAAAGTCCAATGCACAAGCTCACAACATATCTTCAAGTGTCTGAATGGTGCGTTCTGCTTTACCATCTATTTGAGGGTGGAATGTTGTACTCAAATGCACTTGTTTCCCTAAATTCCGTTGGAAGGACTTCCAAAATTTTGCAGTGAATTGAGCTCCTCGATCAGATATAATGGAGATTGGCACTCCATGTAGCCTGACTATCTCTTTGAGGTATAAATTAGCATACTCTTCAGCTGTATAATCACTTCTGACTGGCAAGAAGTGTGCTGACTTTGTCAGTCTGTCAACTATAACCCATATGGAGTCAAACTTCTGAGATGAGCGAGGCAAATCTGTAACAAAATCCATATTGATCATATCCCACTTCCATGTTGGAAGCTCTATACACTGCATATAACCTCCTGGCTTTTGGTGTTCCACTTTCACTTGTTTGGCAATTTGGACATTGAGCCACAAATCCTGCAAGGTCCTTTTTCATGCCTTCCCACCAGAACATTTCCTTCAGGTCATGGTACATCTTAGTTGATCCCGGATGGATGGAATATCGGGAATGATGGTCTTTTTCCAGTGTTTTCTTTCTTAACCCATTAATATTAGGCCCACATAATCTATTTTGGTAATAAAGTACTCCAATATGTGCAAGGTCAAAGCCTTTTATGGTACCCTGACTCACCTTTTCCTTAAGCTGTCGTAGAATAGGATATTTGAACTATTTTTATTTCACCTCCATTACTAATGAAGATTGCACAACATTATGCACAATAAACCCTTTCTTTAGAGTTTCAAGAAGGCGAACCCCCAAACTGGCTAGCTGACGTAGATCCTTGGTCAGTCCTTGTCTTACCATAGCTTGATCACTAGTATTTATGATTGCCTTACGACTCAGAGCATTAGCTATCATATTTGCCTTCCCTGGATGGTATAGTATGTCAACATTGTAATCCTTTATTAGCTCTAGCCATCTCCGTTGTCTCAAGTTTAGGTCCTTCTGCTTAAAGATGTACTGCAGGCTCTTATGATCAGTATATCTGTTAACATAGACCCCATATAAATAGTGGCGCCATATTTTCAGAGTAAACACAACCGCTGCCAGCTCAAGATCATGAGTTGGGTAGTTTTTCTCATAGGGTCATAGCTGTCTAGAGGCATAAGCAATTACACTGCATACCCCTCAATACCTTCTAGAAGTACTAGCACAGGATCAGAAGTTAGCGTAATTTTCAGCTCATGGAAGTTCCTTTCACATGCATCATTTAATTGGAACTTGGTTGCCTTATGTGTCAGCTTTGTTAGAGGTGCAGAAATAGAAGAAAAACCTTCAACAGACCTCCTGTAATAGCCTGCGAAGCCTAGGAAGCTCCGAACGTCCATGGGTGTTGTTAGTCTTGGCCAATCTTTCACAGCTTCTATCTTTTGTGAATCAACCCTTATTCCCTCATCAGACACAATGTGAACGAAAAATGCCACTGACTTTAGCCAAAATTTACATTAAGAAAATTTGGCGTACAACTATCGATCACGAAGAACCTGTAGCACCTGTGGCAAGTGATCTGCATGGTCCTCTTCTAATCTTGAATATACCAAAGTGTTATCTATAAATACTATGACAAGCACATCCAAGAATGGCTTGAATACCCTATTTATCAGATCCATAAGAACTTCTGGTGCATTCGTTAGCCCAAATGACATAACAAGAAATTCAAAGTGACCGTAGCGTGTCCTCAAAGCTGTCTTGGTTATATCTTTCTCCTTCACCCTCACTTGGTGATAACCTGATCTCAAATTAATTTTTGAAAAGCATTTGGCACCCTATAAATAATCAAATAAATCATCAATCTTGCGGAGGGGATATTTATTCTTAACTGTCACCTTATTGAATTGTCGATAGTCGATATACATTCTGAAGGTGTCATCCTTTTTGCACACAAATAACACTGGTGCACCCTAGGGGGACACACTAGGTCTTATAAAACCCTTCTCCAATAATCCTTTTAACTTCTCTTTTAATTCACGCAATTCTAGCGGGACCATTCTATATAGAGGGATAGAAATAGGTTAAGTTCCTGGGAGTAAGTCAATACCAAAAATTTATTTCTCGTTCAAGAGGTAAGTCTAGGAGTTCTTCAGGGAACACATCAACAAATTCATTCACTACTGGAACTGACTGAAGAGTTGGTGATTCTGTCTCCATATCCCTTACTTTAACTATATGACATATATACCTTTTGGATATTATCTTTCTGGCCTTAAAGTAAGAGATAAACTTCCCCTTTAGTGCCCTAACATTGCCTTTCCATTCAAGAACTGCCTCATTTGGAAAGTGGAGATACACTCTCTTAATTCGGTAATCCACATTGGCATAACAGGAAGCCAACCAATCCATACCCATTATAACATCAAATTCCACCATTTCTAACTCAATAAGGTCAGCCAATGTGTCACGGTCGCAAAAAGTTACTACACAGTCATAATAAACCCTTTTAGTCATAAAAAATTGATCGGTTAGTGTAGCCACTTCAAATGGTTTGTTTAACAATTTGGGAGTTCTCTTAAGTTTCCCAGCAACTAGTGGAGTGATGTATGATAGTGTAGAACTAGGGCCAATTATTGCAGATACATTATGTGAAAAAATGGACAATGTACCTATGACCACATCAGGTGAAGCTTCCATATTCTGTCGACTCCCCAGTGCATAAGTGCGATTCTGGACCCCACTAGAGCCAGCTATCCCTCTAACACCTCTACTATGACCCATAGGTGCTTGCTGACCGCTACCTGCTGGAGGAACTGATGATGATGATGATGCAACAACTGACCTAGTAGGTTGTGCCATACCACCCATACGTCTCCTCGGGCACTCCCTAATCATGTACCCCGACATACCACACCAATAACAAACATTTATTCCAATGCAACATATACCCGGATGACTCCTCCCACATAATTGACAAGGCTTCCTAGTAGTCATTGGTTGGCCTCCCGAATAACCCATTGTCCGGGAACCTTGCCCTCCCCTTCATTGACCAAACTGATTGCTTTGAGACCTATGAAGTTATGGTGGAGAACTTGTTGTAGAGTAAGAGGATGATGGCCTAAGCGGTCTGTTAGAAAATCGAGGTCTGAGATCACTTTGGCATGGTGTAAAGAATAGAAAGAAATTAATAACTCCTAAATTCCACGTAGCTTCCTGCTTATAAATATGGTGCACAACACATCGATAAGCAAGATTCTACATAGACACGGCCTTGTAGACTCCCTAGGATGACCCGCTCTGATACCACTTCTGTCACGCCCCAAAGTCCAGTTAGGGTGGACTGGCACTCGTCGCCGATAAGGCTCGGGAGAACCAATCTGTAACTATGCGCTTTCTATACACACTATAAGGAATTTCTACCTTTGACATGCCTTTAAACAGATAAATAGTGATAACTAGCCAAAAAGAAATGCATATGACTAGGCCGTTGGAACCACGGTATTTAAAGTACTAGACATAACCGCAATTTAATTTACATAGTCCATAAAGCCTCTAAATAAAGAAAAATATAGGATAAGGGTCGGGATAGGCCTCGCCTCAACTATTTATACAATATAAACATATAAGCTCTAGACATGCAAAGCTCCGAATCAACCTGGAGCTTGGTAACCACAGCTGAATCTCTTGTACTCCTACTGGGGAGATCTACTAGCACCTATACCTGTAGTATGAAATGCAGGTCCCTAGTAAGGGACGTTAGTATGAGATAATGTACTGAGTAGGTAAGGCAGGATATACTATATATAAAGTATCAACTCAAATTAAACCATGAATCTGTGGAGGATCATGGACAACCCTTAGTTATACTGTGGAATCATATACTTTATGTCCTTTATATTACTTTACCTTTACTGTAAAATCTGTACTATAAAATCAGTGCACAGCTGTAATACAAATGACCAACTGATCAGTGGTGAAACTGTATCGGGTTTGTCCCTGGCTAGGTTATACTCAACCTCTTGGGCTAACCCCCGTTGATAGGATTGTCCCTGGCTAGGTGCTATCTCTACCCCTCGGGCTACCACCTATCAAAAACTGTATACTTTATCTTTCAATTACCTTTGAGATGATTCTTTTGGTGGCCATAATATTGTAGTTGTAGGACTGTATATGTAGCATGTGACAAGTGGATAATCACATAGGACAACATGACAATGAAAAGAGTACATTACACAAATGATGAAATGCGTATGAAACGGACAGCTCGTGAACTTTATCTATTATCAAGAACTCATGTAACTTGGTATCCAAACATGTATGCAGATTTGAAAGTGACTATGTATCAATCATATGAACATGTAAAAGAGAGGATACATGATTAATAGTTGTGTCGGAGTTGGTGAATGCCTTTATGTACCAAGGAGAGATCTATGTTTCGTGCCAAGTGATAGGAAATCAAGTAACCTTACATACCTCGTTGTATGACCTTTTTACTACCTTGAGATAACCTTTCCTTCCTCCATATACTTATCTACAACATAGTAGGTGGTAAAACTAGCATTAATAGCCAATAGATACGCCTTGGCATCCCAATCATATAAGAAAATAATACATGGGCAGCAAGCGGGTGTTTATAAACCGAAGCGTATTCCTTTAACTTTTTCGCCCCTAATCGTATTTGATAATACACATTAGCATGTACACATCATGTATAGCCTATTAAGGTCATAACAGTCTTACAACAGCTCACAAAGCACAACACATCACAATTTAACACACTCTAAAAATGGACAACATAACGTTACCTTCCTTCGCTACAGTTCGATGTCGACAACTCCAAACTTATTCCAAATTTAACCAACTGCTCCAGAAAAATTTGCACATATAAACAGTCCTAAAACAGTATTATAACAACACTTAAGAATTCATGAAGGATGTGAACTAATACCCTTATATACAACAGCCCGCATGTTCCAATCAACATGACGCTAAAGATAACACAATAAAACGAGCTTGTTAGATGAAACCAAAATCAAGGAAGCAACCTTAGGGTGATGTTTATAACTCAAGCCATGTTAAGAACAACAGGTTCTCTTCATAATGAAATTCACAAACCATAGATAAATCACCAAAACAAAAGGAAAAGGTGCAACAACTTTCAGCACAGAATCTGTCCAGATTTTCTAGCATCAACACACTAGCATACACTTCTTGTTTTTCATAAGAAAATCATAGTAAATACACATGTAAACTTACTTACCACTATCTTCAAGGTATAGGGATTCTATAAGAACCCTATAAGTCCCTTTTAGCTGCTTTACAAAGTTGAGAAAAGTTGAGAGGAACTTTAGAGAGAAAATCTGATTTTTCTTGTGTTCAAGTTGAGAATGACTTTGGAGCTGCTTCGGAGCCCTTTATAAGGAGCTATTATGCCAAACTTCTCTTGCCATTTTGAACAGCATATAGCACACATTATCAAGTTGCCTATCCACCAGCTTGGCCCTCAAACTTAGGCCTTTTTGGAGCACCAACTTGATGGACTTGGGCTGCCTACTTTCCAACTTTCACTTACTTAGTTTTGGGCCCAATTTGCTAAGTGTATTGTGATGTCTTTGGGGCCCTTTTTATTATAATTCTTGGGCTAATCATATATCCCATTTATGATACTAAAACATGGGACAAAGTTATACCCTTAACAAGTATTTTATTCATAATCGAACTTGGATAATTTCGATGTCGAGCCTCATCTCCGTTTAGCTAGTAATTTTAAGCTAAGCAAGTAGGCGACTCATCTACTTGTTTACTAAGTCCTACAAGCACCTCATTTCTCTCACTTCATTTTAAGGCCGTAATCATCTCAATTCGACACAAAATATGTATATACTCAACCATCTTAAGCGCTAGATGCACATATAGCCCATTAACGCGAGATTCAAGCACTTTTGAAAATTACCGCTAATTTGACCAAACCATGTTATGTTTCATTGGCATTGTGCTATTATTGTAAGGTGTTGGGTGTCACAAATTATGTCCTTTGGGTTGACTAATGCACCAGCTATCTTTATGGATCTCATAATTGGGTCTTTAAACCCTACCTTGACGTATTTGTTGTGGTCTTTATTGATGATATATTGATTTATTCTCAAAGTGAGGAAGAGCATGTCGATCATTTCAGAGTGGTGTTGCAAATCTTGAGAGAGGAGAAGTTGTATGCAAAATATAAAAAATGTGAATTTTTCTTGAAAGAGGTTGCTTTTCTAGGGCATGTGGTGTTAGGTGATGACATTAAGGTAAATCATAATAAGATGGAGGTGATTAGAAATTAGCCTAGTCCTTTACTGTATCAGATATTAGGTGTTTCTTGGGTTTGGTGGGTTATTATTGATGGTTTTTGAATAGCGTTTCTCCTATATCTTCCTTTATGAAAAAGTTGACCTAAAAGAAGGCAAACTTCATGTGGATCGATGAATGTGAAAAGAGTTTTCAAAATTGAAACATAAGCTTGTCTCTGCTCCTATCTTGGCTCTGTCGGAAGGGATGGAAGGGTTCGTTGTATATTGTGATTCCTCAAGAATTGGTATGGGCTGTGTTTTGATGCAAAATGGTAAGGAGATAGAATATGCCTCTAGGAAACATAAGGTGCATGAGATGAATTATGCCACCCATGATCTTGAATTAGCGGTCGTGGTATTTGGTTTGAAATTTTTGCATGATTACTTGTATGGGGTTCATGTTGATGTTTTTACCGACCATAATGGTCTCAAAGATATGTTCAGCCAAAAATATGTTAACCTTAGACAAAGAAGGTGGTTAAAGCTCCTAAAGACTATGATATGAGTGTGCATTAGCATCCCGACAAAGCTAATATTGTGGTTGATGCTCTAATTAGAGTGTCTATGGGTAGTCTAGCTCATGTTGATGATTGTGGCAAAGAGAATGCTAGGGAGGTTCACTGATTGGCTGGATTGGGGCTTTGGTTAGATGAAGTTGAAAATAGTGGTGAAGTGGTTGTTAATGGTTCTAAATCTTCCTTTATTAAGGAGGTAAAGGCATAACAAGATCTTGATGCCGATTTGTTAGAGCTGTAAGCTTGTTGAAAGATGTTAATGTGGAGGTTATCTTCCAAGAGAGAGATGGTGCCTTTATATTCCAAGGTAGATTGTGTGTGCCAAATATGGTTGATTTAGAAAAATTGATCTTGAAGGAGGGTCATAATTCATCCTATTCCATTCGCCCTGGTTCTACGAAGATCTATAGAGTCTTAAGCGAGGTGTATTGGTAGGATGGTATGAAGAGGGATATTGCCAAGTTCATATTCACGTGTCACAATTGCTAACAAGTGAAAGCCGAACATCTAAGATCGGGTGGCCTAGCCCAATATATAGAAATTCCTACTTTGAAGTGGGACGAGATCAGAATGGATTTTGTGTTTGGGTTGCCTAAGACTAGAAAACAATTTGACTCTATTTGGGTTGTTGTGGATAGAATGACAAAGTCGACTCACTTTCTATCAGTCAAAACAACTCATGGTGCCGAAGATTATGCCAAGTCGTATATATATATTAGTTTATTAGATTGCATTGGGTGCCTTTGTCTATCATTTCAAATCATGGTGCTCAGTTTATTTATCACATTTGGAGTTCCTTACAAAGAGGTATGGGTACAAAGGTTAAGCTTAGCACAACTTTTCACCCTCAAACGGATGGTCAAGCCGAGAGGACTATCAAAACTCTTGAGGATATAAATATAGCTTTTGTCTTAGAGTTTAAGGGTAGTTGGGATGAACATCTACCACTTATTGAGTTTTCTTACAACAATAGCTACCACTCAAGCATTGGTATGGCTCCATTTGATGCTTTATATGGTAGACATTGTAGATCCCCGATTGGGTGGTTTGAAGCATTTGAGATGGCTTTGCTAGGTCCGAATTTGGTCATGAAAGATTTTGATGTATCTTGCAAGAGGGTATTACCTAGTGTTGGTGGGTGGATATATATTGATTTTTTCTCACATGATTTTACCATGACCATATCCATAATTCTTCTGTACGTACCTTTCAAAAATACCACTAGAATCTCATCGATTTTTATCGCTCTACCACCTCACATCCTGCCTATAGAATGTTTAACCTCTTCAACCTCAAAACACGTAAAATATCAAAAGTCTCAAAGTCTTTTTGAATGCACTAATTCACCCATCACAATATCTATGTCCCCTTTTTTGTTTAATATTTTGTAGAATTATTCCTACCATCTTTGCTTAATGGGGATCTCTATGGTGCACAAGAAGGGTACCCTTGGCATGGCTGAATGTAGAGACTATTACTAGCCCCCAAATGAACCACTCTGCCTCATCATATTCGTTGAATCACATTCTAATATCAAAACATCAATGTATAAGAATACTTAAAAAACGAAATGACAAATGATAAATAAAGGCAAAAGGCCAAACAATCTATCCATCAACTTAGTAACTAGTAAAAAAGAAACTACTCAATTACAACATCCAATCACAACTCTACAGTCTAGTATATAAAGCCTCCAAAACATTTGATAAAGTGGTACCAATAACATACCCATGGCTACCACAATATAAAATAAAAAGGCTAAACTCAAATCTAGAAGGGACGAGATAAAATCCTCTGAAAGCAGGAGAGTACTCACCAATTAATTGAATGCAAATAGGTCCTCAATGTGGTGCTTGTTGATGACCGCTAGCACCTATCTTTGCATCGTGAAGAGATGTTAGCCCAAATGGGCATTAGAACATAGAATATCCAAATATCTAAAATGGAAGAAAGAAACATGCAAAGGAATAATAACATCAACTCAAATAGCTCAACTTAAGAAATAGGAAACCCAATAATCATTTTAAGAGTTAAAGTAAGAATGCAATTTAAACAATTAATACTCATCTCTCAGCTAACTCCATCCACTCAGAACACTATCAAGGTTTATTTTGGGGTTTCTTTAATCGACAACCATCACCTATGAGTCAGTGATGATGCAACAAAGCAATGTCATAACGACATCCATCCAATACCTTGTCAAGGTATGCGAAATCCCATCAATGGATCCAAAATCAAAAAATCGATTTCTCTTTTTGGGACAATGCTAAACACCAAATTTTACAATTCAATCCTCTCCTACACTAGCTACGCAGTTATTGAGTTCAATTAGACTTACTCTTACTCGATTCCGTGCTCAATACTCCTCCGCAAGACTTGACATCCTCATAAGACCTCAACCCTAGAGTTAACTCATTCATCTGGTCATATTGAAGATTTTTCAACACGAGTCATCACATCAACCATCCTCTTTGGTTACATTCTTTTAAGTTTCAGCTCTTGACTCACAAAGACTCTATCATGCAAGATTCTAACTCATAGCATTCAGGAAAACAAATTAGTTCTACAATATTTAGGGATTCCATGTACTCTTTAGGCTCAAATATGTACTCATGCATTCTCATTTAAAAGAAATACGTAAAAATAATGAAAAATTCATGTTAGGGTTCATGCAGTAAGGTAAAATAATCTTTATCAAGCATTTAATTCATAGAAATGATAATTCATGCAAGGTTGTGTAGAAATATATTCAAATTAGGAAAAAACTTCATGGAATATTCATGGGAGACTCAATCTACTCATGACTCCATTAATTCTAGTTATGGAGCACATGGAAGACCATATTCCATATTTTGGTTACCCTTATATATCTGCAAGTTTTGAACCTTGAAACATCTTGGAAGAATTTTCAAGTTTTCGCTTCAAACCCTAGTATTTTTCCCCTTTGAACCCTTGCCCTGTGTTAGAGAGAGTGTTTGTAGCACAAAAAGGATGAACTGACATGTAAAGGTCTTTATTTAGGTCTAAAAATGTCAGTTTTTGGCTTTGAAATGGTGGGAGAAGACCAAAATAACCTTTCTTAAAAAGCTATCAAAAGTCATCTATGGGACCACACAAGTCCCGTAGAAAATTCCACGGACGATATGGATCCCTTTGTAAAATTTTAGGTGAATTTCAAGGTCTCTGCATCGCTTCCACGATCCTAATCTATGACCTGTATAAGTTTCTACGACCTGTAAATTGGTCCGTAAAGTCGAGGACAAAAAATGTGGATTTTCAGGATTTTTTCCATGAGTTAGGAGATAGGCCATACTTTTCATCACGGCCCATATTTAGGTTTCATATTTCCTCTCTGCTCTGGTAATCTTCAGTAAAATAGTCATGACTTTTTACTCCAAACCCCAAATGAGGTGAAATCAGTTACATTAGAAGGTTAATTCAAAGACCTTACATTTGGTAGGTCATAGACCACCTAATGCTTTGTTTGCAAAGCATTATGATCATTTAATGTTGACCATTATATAATCTAACACTATAAAAGCCAATTTATAGGAAGGTTTTAAACTCGACTAAGTACCGGAGGTCTCTTATGACCCTAAGACACTTCCCACACATAAAAATGAGGCTTGAAACATAAGTATATATTAGAATAGAGTTGTGGGATTCACAATCTCTTCCACCAACACCTTTCTTTTCCTTATCCTTAAAGCACTTCACTTGAACTAAGTCGTAAGACTTTTTATTCCTTGCCGTAATAAGCCTATGCAATTTCTTATTACCACTTTTTTCTCCCCTAAATGATATATAAACAATTGAAATTTGTTGCCTTAGAAGTTGTAACCACTAAATTAACTTCTATCTTTGTCATCTTATAACTTGCTTAAGCACCCACTTCTCTTAATCATCTATTGCCTCCAAAAAATTTGTATACATAACCTTATTTTCTTCCATCATGTCATGGACATCTTAGATCTTTCGTGAAACTTGTGGATTCCAATCAATTTATCTTTCGATAACCCTAGTACCTGTACAGTTGCTTTGCAAAAGCAAGTACCTATCTTATTTCACATATTGTTCACTTTCGTGCTACTACTCTAAGCTTTCATACCAATCAACTTCTCCCCAATCTCAAATGAAAGAGATAGAATTCACCTTGTTTATATCCTCTATCAGAATTTATAAATGGCTATCTGATTCTATTTTCAAAAAGTTGTGTGAGTATCTGAGTTTAAGATTGAACTGATGTATGCCATTGGGTTTAAGTCGGTGCATTACTGAATTACTTATATAGATTGAGTCCATCGCTTGAGGACAAGCAACAATTTTAAGTTGAGGGTGTTGATGTACTGTCAAAATATAACACTTTTGATACTTAAAATATGGAATTTTTTGTTTTCTCAATTTGATGTTAGTTGGTTTTCTGTGTTTTTATGTTTTATTTGTAGGATTTAAAGGTTGGCCTAAATTAAGGAAGAATGTACAGAAATTGTTAATTTTAATGCAGTATGAAATCCTTTACAAATCATAATTCACTCTACGGGTCATGGAGTGGGTTTCGTGGACAACTCCAGTGAGGGACCAATTTTTTGAAGTTTATTCTACGAACATGAAGACAGTTCATGGATTGATTTAACAGTTGTAGTACATGGTTTGTGGCCTAAGGATAAAAGATGAGGGACATTCTGAAGATTCATTAGACGAAGCCCCTATGGGTCGTAAACTTTTTTACGAGTCATAGAGGGTTATCCTAGACTTGAAGTCTAGATTTTCATTAGCACTGTATTATACCTCGATCACCAGTAGTGGAATGCAATACGACCCGTAAAGTTGTTCGTGAAGCGTGCCAACCCAACTATCCTATTACATTTAGGACTTGTATTTTAAATATTATAAATAAGTTTTTAGGTTATTTTTCATGAACTGTATGCATAGTACTGAAAGAACTCAACAATTAGAGAGAAACAATAGTGAGACAACAATTGGAGAGTTTTGAAAAACACTTGCATTTTGGTTTGATCTTTTATAGTGTTATTCTCATTGAAGTTGGATTTCTTGTTCTTATTTCGATCTTGTAAGTGTTGTATTACATTATTCCAATTCATAATTTTTGCATCTACACAAGTCATGAGTAGCTAAATTCACAACTAGAGTTGTGGGAACCATGAAGAACTTAGAAGGTAAAACCATATAATTTATATTTCTTGGAAAGTGTGCATGCATGTATTGATTAACTCTTTTTGATTTGCATGTTTTCTAGTGGTGGACAATATTAGAACCGGCCTAGTGTTACTGACTTGACCAAGGTACTAATGAATAGAAAAAGAGATTAATTAATAGGTTTTGATTGATGTGTACTCGTCTAATATACCAAACAAGTCCAAGGCGAGGTTGTACTGGGAGTAATAGATAAGGGTTAGTAATGCACACTGTGGGATGGGCCAAGTCACGTAGTGAAATTCACCTCTCACTTGGACCATAGTGTTTCATGAATTTACCTTACCGTCCTGTTTGCTACACACTAGAAAAAAATTAGGTTACATGGTAATACAAAGTTAGGGAATCATGGGAATATAATACCCTAGTTTCTATCCATATTGCTTTAACTCCTATGTTAGTTACGTTTACGTTTCCACTGATTATTGCAAACCCCCCCTTTGGGAAACTAAGTTGGTTAATCACTCAAATTATAGTAATTGAATTCTCTTAAGTCTATGTATTGTCTTGTGTTCGACCTTAACCTTGGTTAGGTTCTACTTCTTGACAACGACCTCTTTATCCTAAAAAAGAAGGTGTAACTTGGGCAACATCATATCCAAGCAACTATTGGTCCTAGAACTGCTTGCTCCCTTCAGCGGCGCTAGGACCTCTGGAATAATCGCCTCCACTAGTGCTTGAACTAGAGAAGTTGGAGCTTCTACTGCTCCCTGTTGTAGGGCTCCCTATGCTGCTAAGAACTCTCCAAGGATCTCCTGTACCACTGGCGTAATTTCAAAACCGACTGGGAGAGCTAATGCCTCTGGGTATGGTGGAGTTGGGCCTCTGATCTCTGCTCCTCAGGCTCAGGGGTCTGCTCCTTATCCAATACTAATAGTGCAGTTCTACCCTGGCCCTGACCCCTGTTCCAAAGGGGCATTCTGGGATCCATACCTATGAAGCACGAATGAAGTCATACTCTTGGAAATTGACGGGTTATTATCAAAATGCACAACAAGAATCAACAACACAAGAAGTTTCTTAAACATGCCGTAGCTTCTGGAGATAAGCCATGGACGTCTGCGTACCCATCCATAGGACTTTACTAGACATCGACTCTGATACCAACTTATCACAACCCTATTTCAGTGATGATGAAACCTAATAGGTCCCACGTACAGGAAAACCAAGAACCCTACTCGAGGGTACCTATCCTAGCTTCTAGTCAAGTCCAAATAGTATGATACTAGTACAATAATAATAGAAACCCAACCAAAACCTGGAAGTGAACTACACATAATCATAATAAGAGAAAAGTTAAATAGCCAAAAATATAATATATAGGCAACCTGAGGAAAGCCTATAAAATACATAGCCTACTATACATGGCCAGAGTTTGATAACAAAAGACAGCCATCAAAAGAAAGGAGAATGTGATGTATCAAAACTGTCAATGCTCATTAAAAAAAGTCTCCTCGCTCCCAAAATCCTCCTAAGAATCAATTCCTCAGACTGGTACTTGGACCTGCACCATGGGTAGATGCAGAGGTAGGGGTTAGTAACAGAAAAAGGCACCCAGTAAGCATCATCAGTCGACTGAGTGAAATAAATACATAAGGAAGTTCAAATGTATCTACAAGTAGTAAGATCATCATAGAACTCCGGAACATCACCTGAACTCAAGCACAGCAATATAGAACACACTATCTATCGAAACTAGCCAAAACAATCTCATAACTTGCATCGAAATAGAAGAATAACATTGTACATGGGTGAAAAGCCTTAAGATCTATGCATATACATCACCCCGACCCCTATAAACTCGAGAGGTATGCTAGCGCACAAAATAACTGATAGAAAATGACTGAAACCTTAGCAAAATCATCACGGAACCCTAGTCTCCATGTCATAATGTCAAGGTTGACTGGATAGGGGTGAAAGGACCTAGTGTCTAACTATGAATGCCCCCGGGACCATATAAGCCAAAAAAGCTACACTCACACACAATTAAGGTTTTATAAGGCGAGTGGATCCATGGTTAAAAAATTGGGCTGTGACCCTCATTAAATCACATACTGATCCATGCGCTGGCTATGTCTGTCATGCCCCATGTACCAGGAGGGCGGACTAGCACCCATTGCCTATAAGGCCTGGGAGAACCAACCTGTATCTATGCGCTTTCTATACGTATTATAAGGGATTTCTATATTTGATATGCCTTTAAGAAAATAAATAGTGATAAAAAGCAAAAAGGAAACACATATGGCTAGGCAGTTGGGGCCACGATGTTTAAAGTACCAGACATGACCACACTTTAATTTACATAGTCTACAAAGACTCTAGGTAAGGAAAATTATCTGATAAGGGTTGGGCCACTAACTATACAATACAAAATATAAGATCTAGACATGCAAAGCTCTGAAGCAACCTGGAGCTTCGTAATAGCTATTGGATATCCCGTACTCCTACCGGGGAGAGCTATTAGCACCTGTACCTGCAGTATGAAATGCAGGTCCCATGTAAGGGATGTCAGTATGGGATAATGTACTAAATATGTAAGGCAGGACATACTGTACATAAAGTAAAAACTCAACTGAAAGCATCCACCGGCGTAAGATTAGAGACCACCTTTGGTTATACTTTGGGATCATGTACTTTCTGTTCTTTATATCACTTTAACTTTACTGTATAATCTGTGCACAACATGAAACAAAAATGACCAGTTGATCAATGGTAAAACTGTATCGTGATCGTCCCTGGCTAGGTTCTTCCTAAACCTCTCGGGCTACCACCCGTGATAGGATCATCCCTGGCTAGGTGATTCTTCCTCCCCTCGGGCTACCACCCATCAATAAACAATATACTTATCTTTCAATTACCTTTGAGATGATTCTTTTGGTGGTGATAATATTAGAGCTGTATGACTACATATGTACCATGTGACATGTAAATAATCATACAAGACAATATGACAACGAAAAGAGTATGTTACACAAATAATGAAATGCGTATGAGATGAAACAACTCGTGAACTTTATATAGCAACAAAAACCCATGTAACTTAGTCTTAAGAATGTACGCAGATTTGAAGGTAACTATATATGGAAGCATATGAACATGTCAAAGAGTGGAGAAATGGTCAATAGTTCTGTCAAAGTTGGCAAGTCCGGAGTAGAAGGGGGATTCCCTTTAATTAAGCAAATAACACACCGAAGCTAGACAGATTGGAAAAGCCCCTTTATGGAAGGACCTATGTAGAAGCTAATTCCGGACAAAGGAAATCTCTGACACAGATTTAGGCTTCTCCGATTGAGAAAACTCCGACAATTACTTTTATAGTAGCTGCGAGCCTAAGATCAAAGGCAGTTCCAAAAAGGAGTTCCCTCAGTAAATGGCGGTAGATGGTAATGCATGCTATGAAAGATAGAGTGGGCTTTAGAGGGAAAAAAGGGGGGCGAGCTTTAATTGAAGTAGGGGCGGAGCACTCCAGATAGAGAAACCGGACCAAGGGTTCTTTTCCATTTAATATATTATATATCTTATCTATAAGGAAGAATCTAGATTTCATGCCAAGTAATACGAAATCAAGTAGCCTTACAGACCTCGTTGTATGACCTCATTACTACCTCAAGATAACCTTCCCTTCCTCCAAATATTTATCTAAAGAATAATAGGTCATAAAACTAGCATTATCAGCCAATAGATACATCTTGGCAGCCCAATCACACAAAAGACAACAAACGGGCAGCAAGTGGGTATTATAAACCCGAGCGTATTATATCAACCTTTCATACCCTCATTGTATTTTCTAATACATATTCACATGTACACATCATGTGAACCCTGTTTCAGTGCCATAGCAGTCTTACAACAGCCCACAAAGCACAACATATAACAATTCTACACAACCTATGAATGGACAGCATAACGTTACCTCCCTTCCCTACATTTCGACGTCGACAATTCGAAACCTGTTCTAACTCTAACCAAACTATTCCAACAACATCTAAACATACAAATGGTCTTAAAATAGTCTTATAATAGCACCTAAGAGTTCATGAAGGACGTGAGCCAATAGCCTTCCATTCAACAGCCCACAAGTTCCAATCAACATTACACTTAAGATACCAAAATAAAACTCGTTTATTAAATGAAACCAAAATCAAGAAAGCAACCTTAGGGTAATATCTATAACTCAAACCATGTTAAGAACATCAACTTCTCTTCATAATTCAGCCCACAAACCACAGAGACGTCACTAAAACAAAAGGCAAGTGTGCAGCAACTTTCTAAACACATGTTGTCCACATTTTTCAGCACAAACATACTAGCATATACTTCTTATTTTTATAAGAAAACCACACTAAATACATACGTAAACTTACTTACCAGTACCTTCAAGGTGTAGGTCTTCTCTACGAACCCTAGAAGTTCCCTTGTGGCTGCTTTGCTAGGTTAACAAAATATAGAGAGAAAATTGTTAAAGATGAAATTTTCCAAGTCTAAGAGTGAATGAAAATTGCTGCTTGTAACCCCTTTTTAAAGGCCTAATTTGGCTGAATTTCTTCTGACCTCTTGACCACCTAATACCACATATTTTTAAGCTAGTGACGCAGTAGCTTGGCCCTCACACTTGGGCCTAAATGGGTCTCAAAGTTGATGGGCCTTGGCTGCCCATTTTCCAACGTCTCTTCACTTAGTTTGAGCCCAAATGTTTAAGTGTGTTGTGATGTACTTGGGCTCTTTTTGTATTCTTCTTGGGATGAAAACAAAGTCCATTTATGATACCAAAACTTGGGCTAAAGGTACACCCTTAACTTGAATTTTATTCATAGTCATACTTGGACAAATCCTGCGTCGGGCCTCATCTCCGTTTAGCTAGCAATTTAATCTAAGCAAGTAGGTGACTCACCTACTAGCTTCTTTCTTCCATTATCCTCTTTCTTAATCCATTAATATCAGACACACATAATCCATTCTGGCAGTAAAGTACTCTATTTTGTACAAGGTCAAAGCCCTTTATCGTACCCTGATTCATTTTTTCCTTAAGTTGTCATAGAACAGGATCCTTGAACTATTTTTCTTTCACCTCCATTACAAATGAAGATTCCGCAGCATTATTCACAATAACCCCTTCCTATGGATTTTCAAGAAGGAGAACTCCCGAATTGGCTAGATGACATAGATCCTTAGCCACTCCTTGACTTACCAAAGCTTGATCACTGGTATTTACGATTGCCTTACGACTCAGACCATCGGCTACCATATTTTCCTTCCCCGGATGGTATAGTATATCAATGTCATAATCCTTTATTAGTTCTAGCCATCCCCGCTGTCTTAAGTTCAGGTCTTTCTGCTTAAAGATGTATTGTAAGCTATTATGATTAGTATATATGTCAATGTGAACCCCATAGAAATAGTGGCATCATATTTACAAAGAAAATACAATTGCTGCTACCTAAAGATCATAAGTTGGGTAGTTTTTCTCATGTGGTTGTAGTTTCCTAGATGCATAAGCAATTACCCTACCACGTTGTGTCATTACACACCCTAAGCCAATTTCTGAAGCATTGCAATACACTATATACCCCTCGATGCCTTCCAGAAGTACTAGCATAGGTGCAAAAGTTATCTTATTTTTCATCTCCTGGAAGCTCCTTTCACATGCATCATTCCATTGGAACTTGGTTGCCTTATATCTCAACTTTCTTTATAGGTACAGAAATAGTAGAAAAACCTTCAATGAACCTCCTGTAATAACCTGCCATACATAAGAAGCTCCGAACTTCTATGGGTGTTGTTAGTCTAGGCCAATCTTTCACAGCCTCTATCTTTTGTGAATCAACCCTATTCCCTCATCAGAAATAATATGTCCCAAAAATGCCACTGATTTTTGCCAAAATTCACATTTAGAAAACTTGGCATAAAACTGTCAATCACAAAGAACTTGTAACACCTATCGTAAGTGATTTTTGTGATCCTCTTATGATCTAAAAATATACCAAATTGTCATCTATGAATACTATCATGAACACATCCAAAAATGGCTTAAATACCATGTTCATTAGATCCATAAAAACTGCTGGTGCACTCGTTAGCCAAAATGACATAACAAGAAATTCAAATTGACCATAGTGTGTTCTGAAAGCAGTCCTGGGTATATCTTTATCCTTCATCCCACTTGGTGATAACCTGATCTCAAATCAATTTTTGAAAAGCATTTGGCACCTTGTAACTGATCAAATAAATCATCAATCCAAGGGAGGGGGTATTTATTCTTAATTGTCACCCCATTCAGTTGTCGATAGTCAATACACATTCTCAAGGTACCATCCTTTTTGCGTACAAATAATACTGGTGCACCCCAAGGGGACACACTAGGTCTTATAAAACCCTTTTCCAATAAGTCTTTTAATTGCTCTTTTAATTCATGCAATTCTGCCGGGGCCATTCTATATGGAGGGATGGAAATAGGTTGAGTGCCCAGAAGTAAGTCAATTCCAAAATCTATTTCTCATTCTAAAGGTAAGCCTGGGAGCTCTTCACAGAACACATCAACGAATTCATTCACTACTGGAACCGATTGAAGAGTTGGTGACTCTGCCTTCATATCCTTCACTCTAACTAAATGACATATATACCCCTTGGATATCATTTTTCCTGCCTTAAAATAAGAGATAAACTTACCCTTTGGCGCTCCAACATTGCCTTCCCATTTAATAACTGCCTCATTTGGAAAGTGGAAGCACACTCTCTTAGTTCAGCAATCAATGGTGGCATATGAAGAAGCTAATCGATCCATACCTATTATAACATCAAATCCCATAATTTCTTTCTCAATTAGGTCAGCCAATGTGTCACGGTCACAAACAGTTACTACACAGTCATAATAAACCCTTCTAGCCATAATAGATTCCCCAGTTGGTGTAGACACTTCAAATAGTTTGTTCAATAGATTGGGTGTTCTCTTAAGCTTCCCAGCAATTTGTGGAGTGATGTATGATAGTGTATAAATAGGGTCAATTAATGCATATACATTATGTGAAAAGATGGAAAATGTACCTGTGTCCACATCGGGAGAAGCTTTCAAATTTTACCGACTCCCTAGAGCATAAGTGCGATTCTGGATTCCGCTAGAGATAGCTTCCCCTCTAGCACCTCTACCAAGGCCCATAGGTGCTTGTTGACCCCTACCTATTGGATGAACTGATGATGATGATGCAATAATTGACCCAGTAGACCGTGTTATATCACCCATGCGCCTCCTCAGGCAATCTCTTATCATATGCCCTAGCGCACCACACAAATGACAAACGTCTGTCCCAACACGACATGTACCTAAATTACTTCTTCCACACTATTTACAAGGCTACGTAGGAGTCATTTGCTAGCCAGCTAAATATCCCATTATCGGGGCACCTTGTCCTTCACTTCTTAGACCAAACTGATTTCTCCTAGACCTCTGAAGTTGCAGTAGAGCACTGGCTGAAGAGTAGGAGGATGATGACCTAGGAGGTCTATTAGAAAAAAGAGGCCTAAGCTAACCTTGGGATGGTGCAAAGTTCCCTATAGACCTGGTCCTCTTGGATTGCGCCCTTTCTAACTCTT
The DNA here is from genome assembly GCA_011800125.2 of Solanum clarkiae. NCBI lineage: Eukaryota > Viridiplantae > Streptophyta > Magnoliopsida > Solanales > Solanaceae > Solanum > Solanum clarkiae. The sequence continues at coordinate 64 of JAABOM020005177.1, read as the reverse complement.
GTGTCCTTCTCCTTTGCCTCTGATCCTCCAATTTCTGTGCAAAAGCCTACATTCTCGCTATATC
>JAABOM020005166.1:0-20284 GCA_011800125.2 Solanum clarkiae | reverse complement strand
TAAATTCCCCGATAGGTCGACGTTTAGGTTACGCTTATTATTATTATTATTATTATTATTATTATTATTATTATTATCGAAAAAAAAGGTTTTTTTTGCAGAAATGATTAAAAAGGGAATATATATTTTAATTTAAATTTTCCAACTTGTTCACTTTTAGTCAAAATCTTTTTCTAAAATTTATTCAACTATTTTTTTTTCAAGTTTTAATTAAATATTTTCAAATCTATTCGAAATTAATTTTTTTCAAAATTAATCAATTTTTGAAATCATTCAATATTTTCAAACTCAAATACTCTTTTCAAAAGTTAGTCAAATATTTTTAATCGCCGGATAACCGCATTTAGCGGACATTTTGGGTGCGTAAAACCTTCCCGAAATAGAATATGAACCCGAACCTGAACTCTGGATTTTTAAAAGATTTTTCTGTTAGGTCTTTTAAAAATATTTTTCGGTTTCCTAATTATCCTTAAAATTAGGTGGCGACTCTGTGTCAATTCGAATCTCGAGAATTGATTTTATTCAAATCAATTGAATTTGGATTGATTCTCGATTTTCGAACTATTTTCAAAAAATATTTTAGAATTTTAAAAAGCCAGTCATTTTTCGGCATAACAAGTATAATTTATAATAATTAATAACTAAAAATATTTTTAAAAAATATATAAAAACATTTATAGTCAGGGATAGATTGATTTAGATTTCGAAATTTAAAAGAATCAATATAAATTAGGATGAAAGATTTTTTTTTTCTTTGGGTTACATTTAGGATGAAAAATATTTTTTAAATTAAAAACAATTCATATTTATAATAATCAAAGTGCAAAATTACTAATAAAGAATAAAAAAAATACTTATACTCCATCGCAACCTTTATTGGCAATATAAGCTTAAAATTATCCACCATTAAAATAGACATTTTTTTAAAATCACATAAAGGCATTTTCTTGACCAAGTGTTTTAGTGGTAGGGTTATTGTTTTTAGCTCATGAATCATTTTTTCCATTTTGTGTTTAAAAACAAATTCTTAATTTCATTCAAGTATTATAAAAGTGTTCAAAAATAATTTTGATCTAAATACACTTAAAAGGAGTCAATTTAAATAAGTTTTTCCGTAATCATGAGTACAATTTTTAAGGGGTTGTTTGGTGTAAAGTAAAATTTTGCCAAATGTTGATTTTAAATAGAACTCCAAATTGGACCCAAATATTTTGACCAACCATCTAATAAAGTGTTCATTTTGCTATATGGGCAAACATGATATCTAGGCCCAAGTTGATATGGGACAAGGCCATTCCTCAAATTAGCCCAACACCAATGGGCCTAAACTCATGCCCTTTTGTAAATGCATGTGTGAAAATGAAAGAATTTGGGCTGGAAATGTAATTTATTACGAAAAAACGACTACTTTTTAATAAATAATTATTAATTTTAGTAATATTTTTTATTTATTACTATTTATATACATGCAATTTTGTGCTTATTTGGTAAGAACTTAACACAATGTGTACTAAAATATGTGATAAATGAATTATTATCTATCAATAAAATTTGTATTATATATGTTTTTATAAATAGTTCTATGTATGTAGCATGTATTAAAACTATATTATTGCAACAAATGATAAATATTCTCTTAATATAGTATATCTCCATAAGTTTACTATTCATTATTCCATAGTTTAACCGGGTTAGAAATGATCGAATAAGCAGTAACTCATCTTTTATGTAGATAAAGTTTGTGCTATTTTCTCATAGATTAAAGATTTTTAGTATAAAATGTCCTCCTAAAACATAAGTAATACTTTACACCTTAATAAATGTCTCAAAACAATCGACAATTCCCCTTTTCCATTTACCTCAACCTCTCTCCAAGGCAGGGGCGGAGTCACTTTTAGTTCCGAGAGGTTCGGATGAACTTCTTTCGATGAAAAATTATATTATTTATATATGGTTAAAATTTTTCCATTAATTTTGAATGGAGCCAAAGATTCACTATTTTTTGGCTTTGGGGTATGATGGAATAAAGCAAAATAGTTCTTTAAACTATCTGCGCTTCTTTCAATTGTGAAGTAGCAGTTAGTCAATGCAACTTTCGACTCTTATCATGGGTCTCCAGAAACAGTCGCTCTATGTTTTTAAACATAGGGGTCAGACTACATACATCCGACCCCCCCTTACCCCGCAATGAACGAGAGACTTTGAGGCATTGGGGTAATATTTTTGTTGTATATATGATTAAAGTTATTTTTTATGTATATATATTAGATGTCGAACCTCCTTTAACAATTTAACTAGTTCATGTGTTTGATTTTTCAAATTTTGAACCATTTTAATTGAAATCCTAGCTCCACCACTGCAGTTCAAGATGACTAATAAAGATCAAGAAATTCATCCAAATTCTTCTCGATAAAAAAGTTACACTATCTATAGAAATTATTTTTTGGTTATACAATAGTAAATTTTGAACTTTTTAAAACTTCCCTGTATATTTAATTTTTCATATTTTAAATTCTTCAGTAAAAATTTTAATTTTGCCACTATCTGTATTGATTTAAGGATACACCACACCCAAGTAATTTCATCTAAAGACTTTTCTTTGAGAGTGGCTTACGGATAGTGTGCACGTGCAAGTGCAAGCTGGTCGGCTTAATTATTCCATTTTCTTTTTTATATATAAGATTAGTTATGAAAAATTCCGGGGCTCAATATTTTTTCATATATGATATTAATTAAATAATATTAAATTATCTCATTAGGTATAAAATAATTATCTAATAAATAGTATCAATATTGATCACTTTTTAAGTTTAATGATTATGATTTCAAATATTTACTTCAAAATAACTTAATTATAATATATATATATATATATATATATATATATATATATATAGAGAGAGAGAGAGAGAGAGAGAGAGAGTTGTGTTGTAGTAAATATAACACCCTATATGATGATAGATTGAAAAGACTAAAAGCTGATAATTATGATACTGATTTTACCATACGAGCTAGTCTACGATCCATAGAGGCATCCACGGGTCGAAGGAAGGTTCATGGAAGACGCCCAATGATAATGAAAAAACGAGGAATTTATAGAAGTTGACTTACATGTTATTAGACGGGGTGTATAGGTAAGCACGCCTCGTCAACAGATCTCGTAGAGAGAGACCCAGGGGAGCCTAAATTTGTCTAAGTCTAGAATCACTCTACGGAAGGATTTACAGCCTGTAAGTGAGACGACAGGTCATGCTGCATGTTCGTGGCATAGAAGTTGCGGTTTCAGTAGCTCAACTTTTGTGACATGAGGTTCTACGAATAGAGGTCCGGACCGTATGTTGATCCACGACCTGTAGGAAGGGTTTAGTGAACGGCTCCGGCAGTTTTTAAAGAAAGACATTTTTGTCCTTTCTTACCCTTTTAAGCCTAAAATTGTCAGTTTTCACTAAATTAAATCCCTAAAATGTATCAACTCATGAACACTCAGAACATCTCCAAAACTTAGAATAGTTTAAAGAGGAGAAGGCTAGGACTTTCCAGCACTTGCCGCAAATTCTTCAAGAATCTAATTTCCTCCAGGTATGTAAGGACTCCGAAAATCTTGCTAATTATTTCACCATCATGTAACTACTGGTTTCTCTTAGTATCAAGTTATTAATTGATAACAAGATTTCTTCATTATGAATAATTGTTCTTGTTTATGCTATTTTTGAAGAAAAACATGAAATTTACTAATTTTATTCTACTATATTGCGGTCTTAGGTTGAGATACTACTTTTAATTGTTAAACTAGCTAAACCCTAAAGTTACTACGAAAATCTACAAATTTTCAATTCTTGCTTTAAACTCAAGAAAATTTTTAGCATAAGTATTTTATGAACAGTGAAGCATGAAATCTATGATTTTAGATAATTTTGAGAAAAGTTAATAAGAGAATGTTAAGTTGCGCTAAGTCCCAAAGAGAAGCAAAGTAACACCTTGTGCAAATTATATTCTTTTAAGTATGAACATATGATTAATATTTTTGAGAATAATATTGAGTACCGATATAGTAAGAGTATAATAACTCAAACTCATAAACTATATAGCCAACGTAGGATAGGATTATATCAAGTGTACAACTTCTCATTGCCACTGAGATGACCCAATTTTGAGATGGATCCATTCCCCTAGTTTTTATCTCTTACCCTGATAAAGTATGAGATGGCTCTGGCAGCGTGGGCAAGGCATTGAATCATTATGAGTCTCAGAGTGATGGTTGTCAGTTGGAGAAACTTCCCAAGATAAAGTAAACTAATTCTTGCATACAGAGTTTCAGCATATGTTTTAGTTTTATCATACACTTTATCTATTATTTTGTTATCCTATTTGAGACATGTTCTAGCTACTTTTGAGTATAGTACCCTATCATAAGTTTCTTATTTTGGCTACTTTACATGCTTGTACATTTCATGTACTGACGTCCTTTGGACCTACATCATAAAATGATTCAAACGCAAAAGACATAGTCCCTTAGTAGACGCTCTATTGAGGGCCAACATTTCATTCCAGCCATCGATGAGGCCTCCTACTAGTCAGAGACTTTGGATTCTGTTTCAGTATTTATTTTCAGTTATGGTTACCGTGGGCCTGTCATAGAAGTTATTTCAGATTATCTTAATTAGAGGTTCCATAGACTGGATGACATGAGTTTCAGTTCTTATTTTCAGTTATTGGTGGAATATTATTACGACCCAAGCCTTGGGCCTAGATATGACATGGCGAATAGAAACCCGAAGGGATCCCCAAACAAGCTTTTTAAGCATGCGTACCACATCATTGGTTCATGAAAGAAAATAAAAGATAAGTATGCATATAGTATATAATTTCTAAGGGAAGCGGGGGTTTGAACTCACGCTATGGGGATGTTATAGGGAAGAGTATAAACATGAATCACATAGCAACTAACTCTAAGGTATGAGTAAGGGAGATATTCAAAACGTAACAATTACAGGGGTTTCAAGTTGTTAAGCCACATTATGAAGGTCTGGGAGAGAGTAGTGGAGATGAGGGTGTGAAGAGTAGTGTCTATATCGGAGAATCAATTTGGATTCATGCTGGGGCGGTTAACTATTGAAGCAATTCATCTTGTTCAGAGGTTAGTGGAGAAATATAGGGAAGGAAAGAAGGACTTTCATTTGGTGTCCATTGATCTCGAGAAGGCATATGACAAACTCCAAAGGGATGTCCTATAGAGGTGTCTAGAGGTGAAAGGTGTCCCAATGGCATATATGAGGGCGATCAAGGACATGTATGACGGAGCCAAAACTCGGGTAAGAATGGTGGGAGGAGACTCAGAGTATTTTTCTGTTGAGATAGGACTTCATAAAGGATCTGTGTTGAGCCCTTTCTTGTTTGCCATGGTGATGGATGAGCTGACGCAATCTATCTAGGAGGAGGTACCATGATGTATGCTATTTGTAGATGACATAGTACTGATTGACGAGACTCGGACTAGAGTTAATGATAGGTTAGAGGCCTGGAGACACGCCTTGGAGTCCAAAGGATTCAAACTGAGCAGGACTAAAACTGAATACATGAAGTGCAAATTCAGTGTTGAGAGGGATGAAACAGATTTTGATGTGAGGCTTGCCACTCAACCTATCCCCAAGAGGGAAAACTTTAAGTATCTAGGGTCCATCATCCAGAGTAGTGGCAATATTGATGAAGATGTCACACATCGTATTGGGGCAGCATGGATTAAATGGAGGCTTGCCTCTGAAGTATTATGTGATAAGAAGATACCACCTAAACTCAAGGGTAAGTTTTACAGATTGGTGATTAGACCATCTTTGCTGTATGAGGTGGAGTGTTGCTCAATTAAAAATGCATATGTCCATGAGATGCATGTCGCAAAGATGAAGATGTTGAGATAGATGTGTGGTCACACCAGGAGTGACAAAGTTAGGAATGAGACTATTTGGGAGAAGCTAGAGGTAGCCCCGGTGGCTGATAAGATGAGGGAAGCGAGACTACGATAATTTGGACATGTGCAGAGAAGGAGTACCGATGCTCATGATAGGAGGTGCGAGAGGTTGGTTTTGGGAATTACACAGAGGGGTAGAGGTAGACCGAAGAAGTACTGGGGGGAGGTGATTAGATAATATATGACAGAATTTGATCTCATTGAGGACATGACCCTAGATAGAAAGAAGTGAAGGTCGCGGATTAGAGTAGTAGGCTAATTAGTTGGTAGGGTTAGGTGGTTATCTAGTCACGGGGTATAGTAGAGTAGAGGAGTAGTAGTGTTTTATATATCATGCGTTGTTATTATCTGTTATTTATGTGTTAATTGTATCATATTTACGTATTGTCATGTGCTTTTGGTTATTAGTCGTTTTTTCTATTCCCTTTCCTTTACTTTTTGTCATATCTAGTGTATTCTGCTTATGTGGTTTTGAGATGAGGGTTTTCAGGGAACAGTCTCTCTACTTCTATGAGGTAGTGGTAAGGTCTGCGTACATTCTATCCTCCCCAGACCCCACTTGTGGGATTCCACTGGGTATGTTATTGTTGTTGTGTGAGTAAGTGTGACTCACGCTATGGGGGCAATAATGGACTTGGGACTTCCATCTCATCGTTATCACACATCATCACATAGAAGGGAATAGGTTGTAGGGGAAACATTTCATAATAACATAATCATAAAGGTGTTAAGCTCATTACATAGATAACCATATCCAACAACACATCTAATACGAATGATGCGTGGGTCAAGACATCTCCCGAGCTCACCCTCAAAAGATAAATATTCAAAATTAGATAAGTCTTAACATGAGCATGAAAGTAAAGTGGATATTGTCCCCAAAGTGGAGGACTTCACCAATAGTAGTCTTCAAAAGACCCGTCTAGCCATGTGGAGGAGGAGGATCAATAGGAGCTTCGGTCCCTACATGGTGATATCATATGGTCATAGAGTCTGCGTTATACTTGGAATGTACTAAGTATGGGGGGGTACAATGCAATATGGATCATAAGCCATAATAATCAAAATGCATAATCATAATCGTTAGACATGAGCTAAATATGACATGTATAATCAATGCTTAGGTTAAAACATACGTGAGAATGATCATAATTGCACAACTTGTTCAACACAATAAAGTGACATGAATAGCTCATCCAAATACTTTGTACTAGAGGATGAGGAAGATAACTTAGGTCATAACCCCTTCTAATAGGTATTAGGTAATACATGAGAGTGGACATATAGCATAGGTCATTACCCCTTTATGTAAGCATAAGATGATGCATAACATTAAATTGTACATGAGGGTGAGAAATATAGGTTAGGTCATAGCCCCTTCATGTAGATATTAAATAATATATAGTATTCAATCGTACATGAGGGTGATAACCTCTTCATGTAGATATAAGACAGTAAATATTATTAAATCGTACGTGCCCCTTTATATAGATATTTGCCTTGCACTAGAGGATCAGACATACAACTTAGTTCATAACTCCTTCTAGTAGGCGTCATAATTCACATGAGAATAAAACATAGCATAAGAGCTTAATAATTCACTTATAGATCATAGAAACTTTTAATGAGTTTAATACATGCTTGGAAGCCCATAATCACCATAAAAATACTTGTCTTGCAAATCATGTAAAAGTCTTTCATCAACATAGGAATCCGTGTCATGTAGATTTAATCAAACATGGTGGGTTTATGCACATGCACTTAAAATCATGCAGTTCAAGAGTATAAAGCAAGAGAGAAGTAAAAACAATTCATTTTTAAAGTCATCCAAAGCAATCCACCAACATTGTAGTAAAATCCTCATCTTGGATGTCATGAAAACCACTCAAAAATCCATAATTTTTCCAAGTCTTTAAAGATATCATAGAATACAAAGCTTTAATGTCATAAACATAATATAATCTCATTTCTTAATAGAAGTTCATGCATCAATAATCCAATATTCAACAAATTACCAACATAGTTCATGCATAGGAGTAATAATAGAAAATACGTATAAGAAATCTAAGCTTGAAATCATAAAATTTCATAAAAATAGAGGGTTAGGATCTATGGGTGAAAGGACCCATGGATGAAGACCTACATACCTAAACCTTGGAATTTTTGAAGAAAGATTTGAAGAAGACTTGACTTGGGTTCTTGAAATACAAAGTATGCTATTGAGATTCTTGGAATTGAATGGAGGATTTAGGGATGAATCGGGAGTATTTTGGGAGAGTTTTGAGTGTTTTGGACTTAGAAAATGGTGAAATATTACGTGTAACACCCCAATTTTTTTAAGCTGAGACTGAGCTATCCTTTATATGATATAGAATTTTAGTTAATGATTCTTAATTGAGTATAAGTGTTAAAGTTAATTTCTTAATGTGAGAATAGAATTGAAGATGATCTAAGGTCACACGAACCCTTTAGTACGAAGTTAAGCTAAAAAAACTTTCTTAGCGTTTGAGTTCTAATGTAAGATTTTATAAAAAATATTAAATGGACCAATGACTTTTAGGTAATATTTATATGCTAGGATGAACTCCTAAGTATTTAAAGTATATTATATATGATTTAGAGTCATATGAGATCTTTTACATCAAGCCAGGTCCAAAGAATTTCTAGCAACTAAGTTTTCATATGAGTCGATAGAAGGGTCAATTTCAAATGATCATATCTCCTAAAGTATAAGGATTTACGTGACCCATAATATATTAAATCGAATATATTCAAATTATCTTTCTAAAGCATCCAATTTCGCATTAATCAGAGTTCAGAGGAGAAAGTTATGACCATTTTAGTGAAGGAGTGCAGAGCTATTTAAAGGTCCGCGTCTGGAGCGCGTCGCGGACTTGACGCGGACCCTTACTGGATGGACTATGACATTTTTTTCCTTTTGTTTTGAGGGTACTTTTATCCTATAACCTTTAAGGGGTCTATTTAAGGACTTAAAATGTCCAAAATGTAGTTTTCATAATTAAAAATACTCTACTTCATTCCTAAACATAAACATTCAATTCAAGAATCATCAAGAAGTCTTCAAGTTAGGATTAGTTTCCAAAATTCCTCCTCAAGGTAAGTTATTCTTCATGAATTTCAAGCTACCCAACCTAGATTTCTTTATCTATTCATAAATCCATAATAGAATCTTAAACTATAATCTAGGGTTTCAAGAAACATATTCAAGAATTCCAAGAAAGGATTTCTTGATTCTTCTTTTTCAAGAATCAGGGTTCCTCATCAAGAACTCTGAAGATTCCAAGTAAAGAATTCAAGAATTTTCTTCAATTTTTCCAAGAACTAATCTCTAAGGTATGCAAGGCCACTCTCTATTTTAGAAAGTATAACCTAGTTTTCATCCCAGAAGTCTCAAGTCTTGGTTTAGATTACTTTCATGAAAAACTTGCAAAATTTAGTAAAATTCTTTACGTATAAATAGATTCTTGATTTAAAAATGAGGAATCTTGATTCCTTAATTGTTATTAAAGTATTGACTCCAAGATTTTAAAACTATAAATGATTTCCTATAAATTCACATGGGTTTCATGAACACTCATAAAACTTATAGTTCAAGATAAGTTAAAAAATTCCTATCTTGAAACATTCTTGCATTTTAGCTGAGTACATTATATGTTAAAGAATGATTTTCTTGAAGGTTTCTTGGTACTTTAGTTGAAAAATCTAGTATGTTTGAAAGTACATAAAAGATGCTAGTTTCAGTAAAGTTAAAGATTTCAGTTGAGAAAGTTAAGTAGTAAGTTGGGCTAAGTCCCCAAGAAAGTCAGAATTAATGAATTTATGATCATTTAAGTATGAGTTATATAAAGTATTTTGGGAGTAGTATTGAGCACCGATATGGGTGAGAGTAGAATAAATTACTCAAACTCATAAACTATGTAGCCATCATAGATAGGATTGTACTACAGTACCTTCCTCATTAGCCACTGAGATGACCCAGTTTTGGGATGGATCAACTCCCCTAGTTCTTCGTCCCCTACCCCGGCAAAGTATGGGACAACTCTAACAGCGTAGGCAAGACGTTGTATCATCACGAAGCTCATAGTGATCGTTGTCAGTTAGAGAAACTCTTTAAGAAGTAAAGTTTATAATTTTACACACTGAGATTTAGTATTTCTTTCTTAAAGTATTTCTTTATTTACGATGCATACTTAATTGAGTTGAGCCAAATACAGAGCTAAGTTTTTTTAGGACCATATTTTATATATATATATGTGACAAGTTTAAGAATATATACATATATAATGATATATTTTGTTAATTAAGCTATCTCCAGGTGCAGTTTTAAAGTATTCTCTCTCTATTACGTTTTGGCCATCTTACATACCGTACATTCTACGTACTGACGCCTTTGGCGCTGCATTGTATCATGATGCAGATGCAGGTGTCTATGTTAGCAGATGCTTAGTAGGACAGTCCCCATCAGCGGTCGGTGAGGCCTCTTTGCATCCAGAGGAGTTCGGGATTATTCACTTCTTTGTTTTTATTTTGTTGAGGTACCTGTTAGCCTATTCCGGTGCCTTTTTCAGAGTCAGTACTTTAGAGGCTTCATAGACTAGAAAGATTGTTCCAGTTATTTCTTTTAAGCTATTTGCGAGATTTTTGAGTTAAGATGTACATTGAGCCCATGAATATTGAGATCATTTGAGTTCATTATGATATTATTGTCTTCCGCTGAGTAAGTTAGCCAGGCCAAGTGGTTGCTTGGGACTAGAAATGGTTTCCGAGAGCCGGCAACGTTTAAGATGTAGGCTCGGGGCGTGACACTAGGACATTCTCGTATAAAATAGGCATTGGGTCATTATCTAAATGCCCTTTGGCGAAACAAGAGAAATCAGGAAATTTCTGCACTGGTCCGCGCCCCCGGCGCGACGCGGGCCAGACATTGAGGTTCAATTGTACATAGGCGCGCCACAGGCGTGTAGGGGAAAATAATTTTTCTCTATGGGTCTTCTAAAAATCAAGGGCCACCCTTTTCCTACATAATATTTCCCCCTGAACAAGAATATGAAGTCGAATTTTTAAAATCATACACACTTTTTGAGATATTTGAGAATTACACTATAGGACATTTTCGATGTACATGAGGGATGTTATAGATGTTTCCTCTATTTAGTTTATTCAGATTATTGCAGTCTCTTTAGCACATTATATCTAAGCCTATCATTTATTATTTAAGTTTCCTAGTAAATAAAGTAGCAAGGCCAAGTGGTTCTTTTAGAACTAGAAATGGTTTTGGGTGTTGGCCACGTCCAAGGTGTAAACTCGAGGCATGCAGTAAATCATCTCATATTTTGTGCAAATCTAATGCGAAAAGATTCATTGAGATGTTCCTTAATTAAAGTATTTTTTTTAATCATTAATCATTGATTTTTTTACTCAAAATAGTTACAACATATACACAAATATTATTGATGCTCAAAAAATAAAGTTGTAAAAGTATATGAATTTAAAGCTAAAGATTATAGTTAAAGCGGATCCCATAAAATATACACTAATTATATTAAGTAGAACAAATTAAATTTTTTAAATTGGTTTTTGAAAATACTCCTACTGAAGCAAGTACGTTAACGGAGAGGTGCCTCCTTCATCCCAAACTCCCTATTATTTATAGTATCATTTATTTAATTTTTAAATAATATATATTAATTTTGTTGTCCCAAATTTAGTGGCACCGATATAATTTTGACAGTGAATTAAATTTTTATATGACTTTTAAATTTTAAGTTGTTAATTATTGTGATTGTAGTATACACTCTCTGTTTCATTTTATGTGACACTGAGAGAATATCGAGAGTCAATCAAATTAAAACGTGTCTTTAAATATTTTAAGTTGTTTATTATTGTGATTTATAGTACTTTTTATATAATTTTTAAATAATATATATTACTTTCTCTATTTTAATTTATGTGGCACTCAATAAATTTTAGAGAGTCATTTAATTTTAGTGTCTTTTAAATATTTAAGTTGTTGATTATTGTGATTAACTTTTTTGTTATTTTAAATAATATATGTTATTACTTCTGTTCTAATTTATATGGCGATAATACAATTTTGAGAGTCAAAATAAATTTTATATATATATCTCTTTGTCTTGACCCAAAATGAGTCATGAGTTGCACCCGCACTTACTCTCCTAGGTGGATGAACCAACATACAAATCTCAATTTATATTAGCATTCTAACTTATAAAATATAATAATAGCCGAAGCTCAAACTTATAAAACAAGAAATAACCAAAAATCACTAAGCTTTATTACATAACGTTCCACAAAATCTGAAAATCATCACATCAAGAACATCTAATATCAAATATCAAGTCTAAGAGTAGCAACACCAAACATATAATTTAAATAATTTATATCCGAAAACTAAGAGCGACATGCCATAACTGATAGAATCCAACACGAGCTAGAAGGTTAGTCACGCCTTGAAATCTAATATGTTGACAATCGGCTAGAGCCGAGGGTAAGTCGAAGTATATAGAACACTTGCTACACCCTATAAAATAAAACAAAAAAAATACAAGTGAGGGTTAGCACAGGGCAACATATACTGAGTAGGTATCATTAACAGACTCAAAATAGGAACCAATTTACATAAAATAATGGCAGAAAAGTACCTATATTATTTAACAGCTGGAAAGCAATAAGTACATATATAATCAATCAACAAAATCAAGAACAAACATGAGGACTCCAGCCTCCACACCATGCTTCTTTTGGGAAATAGGTTCTTTGAGATTGAGTCATTTTAATATGTTTTTCCTTAAAATTACCACGTTGGAACGTGACACCTGATCCAATTTACATCATGCCGAAATGTGGCATTCGATCCCCTATCATATCATGCCGGAACGTGGCATTTGATCCCATAATATCGTGTCGGAACGTGACACATGATCCAAATATATTTAATTCATCATTCTTTATCATTACTTTCCACTTTATTAATAATATTTCACCAAGTCTTCTTTATTCAAGGCATAATTTTGATAAGGCAAGTTCAAGATATGGATTTCATGGTCTTGGGACTGCAAACCAATCATGATGTATATCAATCATCTAAACCACAATTAAATGCATCTAATAATTTCACAACATCACTCTATTAAGAGTATATCTAACATATAGAATAAACCATAACATACCTCAATCGAAGGACCGAAACCAGGTGTCATGCCCCGAGTTCACATCCTGGGCGTGGCCGGCACCCAAAACCATTTCTGATCCCGAGCGAACCATTTGGCCTGGCTACTTTACTTAGTAGAAGATTTAAACGATAAGTGAAAGACTTAAATATAATAAGCTAAGGATACTGCAAATATATGAATAAACTGAATAGTGGAAATGTCTCAACAACAACTGAAAACAAGATCTAAAACTCCTGCCATACAATCTATGAAATCCCTAACTAGAATAATCTGAACCAACTACCGTGATAGGCCCACAATAACCACAACTGAAAAAAATGCTAAAAATAGAAGTAAATACTCCAAAGTCTCTAATTGGTAAGAGGCCTCATCAATGGTAGAATGAAATGTTGTTCCTCAACGAAACGTCTGCTGAGGAACCCTGTCACCTGCATCTGCATCAAAAAGAGATCCAGGTCCAAAGGATGTCAGCACGTGTAATATATGGTATGTAGAATAGCCATAATAGAGAACTAAGGATAAGACACTATACTTAAGTAACTAAAACACGTTTCAATTTAGGATAGCATAAGTAATAAATAAAGTGCATGTCGAAAGTAAAAACATATGCTAAAATTCTGTATATAGAAACTAGTTTACTTTAACTTGAGGGTTTCTCTAAGCAACAACCATCACTATGAGTTTCGTGATGATACAACATCTTACCCACGCTGCCAAAGTCGTCCATACTTTGCCACGGTAAGGAACGAAAACTAGGGGAATGGATCCATCCCAAAACTAGGTCATCTCAGTGGCAAGTGAGGAGTTGTACTATTGGTACAATCCTATTCCTACGGTGGCTACGTAGTTTATGAGTTTGAATTATTATTACTCTAATTCATATAGGTGCTCAATACTACTCCCAAAAATATTAATTATATACTCATGCTTAAACGAATATTCTTGTTCAAAGTATTAATTTCTTCTCTTTGGGGACTTAGCCCAACTTAGTATTCTCTTAACTTTTCTCAAAACTCTAAAATCATAGGCTTCATGATTCACTACTCATAAAATACTTATGCTAATGATTTCTTAAGTTTGAAGCAAGAATTAAAAATTCATAGATGTTCATAGTAACTTTAGGGTTAGACTAGTTTATCAATGAAAATTAATATCTCAACTTAAGATCTCAATATAGTAGAAAAATTCAATAATTTCATGTTTTTCCTCAAAATTAGCATAACCAAGAAAAATTACTCAAAATAAAGAAATCTTGTTTCCAACTAATAACTTGATACTGGAGAAAACGGATTGTTACATGATGGTGAAATAATATAGATAATATTTGTAGGCTTTACATACCTGCGGGACTTAGGTTCTTAAAGAAATTGAAGAACGTTCTTGAAAGCCCTAACTTTTGCCCCTTTGAAACTACGTTAATAATATGAAGAATTACGTTCTAGGGCTTTACTTAAGTGAAAACCGATAAGTTTAGGCTTAAGGGTGAGAAAAGATGAAAATACCCCTCTTTAAAATCATTGATCGGGTCATCTACGAGACCCTCTACGACCCATAGGGACCCTTCCGTAAACTTTAGCTTTAGATCAATTTTACAAGTCTATTCTACGGCGCATAGAAGGTTCTACGACCCATAAAATTGTAACACCCCGTGAAATTTATCGAAATGCCCCTAAAATTCATCATGCGTACAACGCGTCTATGAAAGCTCCGATGGAAAATTCGAGATTGAATTTGCGATCAGTGCAGAAAATCGAGTTAGAAAATGATCCGGATCCAATTTAAAAGCAACCAAGTCAAATTACGAAATGGCCAATTTTGGGCCAGAAACATTAGCAAATCTGCGCCCCTCCGCGATGCGCCAGGAGCACGGAAATGCACTTATGTTTTTTTTTATTTCATTAATTTTTTTTACGAAAATTGATTTTTCAAAAAGTTTACAAAAATGAACTGGTGTGCGCCTCCTCCGTGACGCGCTCTAGTGTCCAGTTTTTATGTTTTTTCTTTTAACTTTGGGAAGGGCATTTTTGTCCTTCCAAACATATTCTTAAGTCTCAAAAATGTATATTTAACGCTTACTTCGTATGAAAGGGTTTCAAAATCTTTTTTTCTCTAAAGTTTCTACGAGAGCTCTGAGAGAAGAGAAGAACAGAGAGGTGGGGGTTTCCTTTGAAGCTTCAAATTCCTTGAAGATTCAAATTCCTTGAAGATTTATGCAACCTTCAAATTTCAGGTATGTAAAGGCTATCTAAAACTTGGAATCATTCTTCCATGGTGCCCCAATGAATAAATTAGATCGGTAGTTGATAGATGATAGGTTATGGGTTGAGATTTATAAAGAATTTCTTGATATTTATTTTTAATTCTTATATATTATCTTAAATTGATGATCATCATATTTTAAATTACTATTTACATGTATTTTGATTGATTATATGTTCATTCTATACAATTTTCTTGTTAAAGACAGCAATAATGAACTTAGGGTGATGTCTAGAGCCTTGACTGTTTATGGATGTGTTGATTGTTGTGGTCCGAGTCTTGATATAAGTACTGTGATAGCTGAAGTAGATGAAGTTAGTATTCTTGGGGTTAATGAGAATGAGATAGAGTTGAATGTAAGGATTTAAATTCCTGAATTGATAGAATGATAGCTGAGAGAAGGACCCTGCTTGAAAGGGGGTTGGCTGTATCACAGTTTGACCTTGATAGACTTATGAGCTTATTGAGTTTTCTGGGAGGAGTATTAGAATCGAAATAGGTAAGAATGACTCCCACTTGCACTCATTAACTACGTGGCCATCATAGGAGAAGATTGGACCGTGAGAGCGGATGTTTCCTTTTGTCCCGCAGAGGACTTAGCAGACTTCTTTGGGAACCCCGACAGACTCGTCCCTTACTCCGGAAAGGTACTGGATGGATATGCCAATGACATATCTTTGTTGTATCACTACTGATTCATAGATGGTGATTACGGTTATAGAAGATAGGTTTCTTAGTTAATAGTACTCTGACGTTGATATGATCATATGATGTCTTGATGGATAGTGAGGTAATAGAATTCTGTCCTTTACTCTGAGTGAGGATAAGTGATTGATGAGTTGATGTTGCACTTTCATATACCGTTTACTTTAGCCCATTTTACATACAGTACATTCCACGTACTAATACCCCTTTGATGCTGTATCATTTTATGATGCAAATTCTATAGACAGAGGACTTCAGCAGCCCAATCGTTAAGGTTCACGTATTTTGACAGAGACTTGGTGAGTCCTCCCTTGTTTCTAGGGAACATGCTATCTTTTTTTCATTTATTCTAGATTATTTCATTAGACTGTGGTAGCCATGGTCTGTCATGGTACCTTCTTAGATGATAGTTATAGAGGCTTCATAGACATAGACAGTTTATAGTGATGTTGGGATTCACTACTTTCCCACTTCTTATTTCTATTGAATTACTTATTTCATATTCCTTATGATAGTGATTGTGATAGTCCACTATTAGCTTATTATTTTCTTATATCTGCCGCTTATGAGTTGATTGAATGAAGGCAATGAGACTAGGTGGTTCGCTTAGGGGCTAACAATAGTTTTCGAGTGCCTGTTACGTCTAGGGTGCCCTCCCGGGGCGTGACAGGAATGGTTCGAAAAGTCTAGGGCAAAAAATGTGAAGCTTCAGGACTTTTGCCACGAATTAGCAGACATGTCGTACTTTGATTTATGATCATAAAGAAATTTCATAATTCACCTCTGCTCTGGCAGTCTTCAGTAAAATGGCCATAATTTCTTTCTTTGAACTCCAAATGAGGTGAAATCAGTTGCGTTGGAAAGCTAATTCAAAGGGCTTTCATTTGGTAGGTCATGGGATATCTGATTCTTTATGTGCTAAAAGTTATGATCATTTAAAATTGAGTCTTGCATAATCTAAGACTAGAAACTCAATTTATAGGAAAGTTTTGAACTCGACCAAGTACTAATATTCTTCTCACCTATAAGGGTGAGGCTTGAAACGTAGCCACATGTGAGGATAAAGTTATGGGTGTCACACCAATCAAGTTAGTTCACTACTGTTTTTCCTTTCTTCGATATCTCCAAATATTTCGAATCTATCAATTACACAATCTCCACAAGAATACATGAATCCAAAGGCACCTATATTGCTACATGTCTAACCTAGACCCAAAGGCTCACCTAATTCCATAATCAAGTTCCTAAATTTCAAATCTACAATTAAGTCTTAAGTTCCCCGGTTAACATAAGTTTAATGGTATTCATGTAATACAACACACCTAATATATAATTACCTATACTAATACATCAAAATTTAAGATATAATATAATTAAAACAATAAATTAAATGAAAATTCACCATAGAAACCAATTCACTGAACTTAATCTCCCTACGACCTAACCTGTACATGTATTAATATATACGTACAATAGAAGTTGGCATTGACAACCTGTGGCCAAGGATTGCATAATATTCCTACTCCAATGCCTAACATTTCTTTTCCAACCAATATTCCAATACATCCTCCTATAAATTATCCCTTTTGAATATTTTAAATTATTAATTATTTAAATAATTAAACTATCCCAAACTTCACAGTAATTCTTCTAAGCACACATGTTGATGGTAAGCACATCAATTGTGACTTATATATAAGGAGAATAAAAGTGATCAAATCAAAACAATACATCAGGAAGAAACTATCACAAATTGGATACAATGTTTTTTTACCCTACTTATTAATACGAAGTATTATGAGTTTTAGCCTTTATGATTTTTGTGAAATTTATTTTTCATAACATAATGAAGAATCCACTATTATATTTATATTAATAACTAGTCACGCGCGCTCGTGCCAGCACGGGCTAAACAGATATTTTTTAATATCAATTTTTGTGATGCGAATAGATTTTTTATATGCATTTTCAAAATTTTAAGTTATTGATTATTAGAGCTAGAAGTACCCTAAGAAATATATTAAACTGCTTTGGAAATATTAAATTACGAAACCCACAAGTTTTATATCGGGTCTCATATTGAAGTAGCCGAAAACATATAATCAAGCTGCGTTGGAAATACTAAATTAAGAAACTCACAAAAATAAATAATCGAGCTAATTTAGATAAAATATATATCTGAAAATTGTTGTAACAATTTGAGATCATCGTTAAATATTAATTTTAATTAATGTCCTGATATTATAAAGAGATGATATTTTGATCTGCTGAACTAATTCCACATTGTTAATAAAAAATTATGAAAGTCAAGCTGTTAATTCTGTCTATTCTCTAAAATTTATTTGTCCACTTCTTTTTCATGAGTTTATGTTTATGTCATCCTTTCATCATTATATCGTGGGAGAGGCCGCCAGGGGCTAGAAGTAGAATTTCCTTCTTAGGAAATTTTTTTTTACTTATTCCCTCTTTTTACTTGTTACCATTTTTCCTTCTTATTAATATTTTTTCTATCAGTAATTATAAAAGGGTGTCTTCAACTTGAGATCGAGATATAATTTTATCAATTAATTATAATCTTACTAATGTTATTTATAATTATCCAATCCATTAAAATAATATTAACTCATTAAAAAGTCTCATCTTTTAATAGATTAAAATAATAAATCAAATTACATAGATCATAATATTTATATCAAGATCAAGAATAAGTAATTTATAAATATTCAAAATTTAAATAAAATTCTCTAAATTGATCCATTCAATACATACAAAATGTACTAGCACAAGAAGTCAAAATTTAACCACTCACATAATTAAGATCAAATTATACTTAATCTTGTGCTAAGATCACCAAAATGCTTGTCCATCCTTATCTTTGGTCATAACATTTAATTTATAACTTATATGAACTAATAATTTTAATTTTTCACATATAAATTAAAATATTTCATACACAAAATCATTTATTATATAAGTAACGAACACACATATATATAAAGAGAGAATGATATTATATTTTTTTTTAATTCAAACAATCAACAAAGAAATATTGTATGGAGACAATGACAGCACATGGCAAATTGCAACATAGTGTAAACTATCTTCCTTTTTCCTTTATGGGGAAAGAGACTACTCATCAGACTACAGCACCTGGCCAATTCCAGTACCACATCTTGATGGCATCAATAGTTGCCTTCGATCGAGCTCAGTAACTTTTGCATAAATAGCATAATTGTATTATGAAATTTATGGAATATGAACAGTTATTAACATTTGACATTAATTATGGCTTCAACCAACATTTATTCACAAAGGTGCAATCAGGAATATTTTTTCTTCTTGACTAATACAGTACAAATAACTCTATTTTTCTTTTGATTTGCAAATGCTAATTTATTACTTTTGTTTTTATATATCAATGGGTGAAAAGCTACTCACCTTACAATCGTTCATAGAGTATAAGTATGATTTTATAAAAGAAACAACACCGACGTATAAAACAAAAATTATATAATAGTTAATTCTATCTAAAATTTTAACCAGAGTTGGAATGCTTTATAGGTAACCTTAAGCAGCCGATTGCATGGTGACATGACCCAAAATAGGCCGTGAGTGGCACCCATACTTACCCCTCTAAGTGGGCAAACTAACATACACACTCCAATTTATATCAACAATTCGCTTATAAAATCGGATAATAATTAAAGGGTTAAACTCATAAAGCATAAATAACCCAAAGTTACTAAGTTTATTACTTAATGTTCTCAAATTTTAAAGTCATCACATCAGGATACTAATATCAAAATACCAAGTCTAAAAATATCAACTCCAAAATAAAGGAACAAGTGGTTTATTTCTAAAAGCTAAGAACACCATGACAAGACTAATAGGATCCAACGCGATCTAGAGAAATAGCTCACCCTGGAACCTGAAGTGCTGCAGACTGACTAGAGCTGAGGGCGAGTCGAAGTCGGTGGAACATTCGTTGCACTCCACAAAATAAAATAAGAAAAGTACAAGTAGGGGTCAATACGGGCAACATGTACTAAGTAGATATCATCGGCCGACTCAAAATAGAAATCAATATACATAAAATAAAAGCAGGAATCAACCATAACACTTAACAGGGAGCAACAACATG
>JAABOM020005155.1:0-20285 GCA_011800125.2 Solanum clarkiae | reverse complement strand
GATAATGAGTGAATTTTTCTGTGGAATTCATATCATGTTCATTCATTCCATAACACATATATTTGCATTGATTCCGGATATTGATATGAGTGAGATGAAAAATATTGGGACTGAGGTATTTACCGGTTAGATATTGTGATGCCGAGGTCTTTGTCGGCGAAATTACGATGTTAAAAATTTTATGATGATATTATGATGCCGGCATCTTTGTCGGCGAATTTATGATGATATTGTGATGCTGAGGTCTTTGTCGGCGTATTTATGATGATATTGTGATACCGAGGTTTTTGTCGACGATGATGTGATATTGAGATATTATTCAGTGATGTTATAACGTCGTGATCTTTGCGGGTGATTATTGCATAAGCATTGCATTTCACCCTTGCATATTATTGCATAGCATGATGTTATTCTTATTATTGATTGTGCTATCACTTTTAAATTGTGCTTTGGAATTGTGATATGGTGAAATATCATCTTTATTATGTATTATATATTGCTGGATTGGAATAATTTTCTGTGCAGGTTGTAGTCATGGAGATCGATTGGGACGAAAGGAGTTTGTGTATTCTATTAGACTTACTTTATTTTATTAGTTGACTTGCTGGGTACCGTGTGGTATTTGGTACTCACCCCTTGCTTCTACACTTGTGTAAGTTGTGAGCCTGGGTAGTGAATAGTATTCTCCTTGATCCTCCGAGGATTCCCAGGAGACGTAGAGAGGTAGTTGTTGTCATCTGGCTAACTCTCTCGTTCCTATTTCTTCTATACTTGTTCTATTCGAGAAGAAGGATAGTTTGGACTTGTATTTCTTTGATTTTCTATATTGTTAATAGCTTGTATGCGTGAAAACCATATCCTTGAGTGGTAATTAAGTTTATGAAAATTCTCAGTTTTAGTTATCTACTCTAGTTAATTACTTCCGGCGCAATATGTTTATTATCCACTTGAGTTAAGATTGACTTGTCCTAGTGGGATTGAGCAAATGCCATCACACGAATTTTTGGGTCGTGACAATAACTCTATCAACAATGCTTTTATTATTATAAACCATCATCAGACCAGATTGGTAACCAAGTTGTTACCTAAGTTCTGGAAATACCATTACCTTCCAAGTCATACAATCCCGCACAACTATAAACTAAATATCATTATTCAGATTCTAAAAAATTTATTCAAGCTACTGAATAAATATATACAAAATTCGAGACATGACAACACATAACTTGCACAAGTAAGGAGATAACGACATCTACCATTTACCATGATATAACTCCTACGTTTTATCAAAATTTAATCATATTAGAGTCCTGTGTTATAAAAAAAGACAGAAACCAATACAAATACTATTACGTTACCAAAGGAATACATACCTTGCCGGACTTGATCATATCACTATGTATTCGAATCTCTTCAACAATGCATAGGATCTCATCACCTCTACAAGAATGCTCTTAATTTACAGATTTGATGCACCACTACATTATCCATTTGAGCGTTATTTATGATATGAACATCCTCGTCATCCTTTTCTAGTACTATTCCAACACTCGGAAGGAACAATGCATTCCCCAATGTATAGTAATTGGTCAACGAATCAACATCCCTTTCGTACACCACTGTCTCCATACATTTATCCACATATATTATACATAATGGATACTTGGAAAAAAAATTCATGTTGCTTGTTTTTTGGTCCAAATACACTTGGATGCCCATTTCGTTATGGATGCACATTGATGGTGATTCGTTTGTTACCTTATACTATAGAACTACATCAACGACGGTCCTATCTACCCCTACATGTTTGGCGACGGTATCAACCAAACCATCAAATTCAGTTGCTCTATCAAATATAATTCATTCAATTTTGTAATTGATGTGGCAACCTTTGTTTTTATGGTCGTACACATATTACAAAAAACTGAAAGAGATAAGTCTATCAATTTTTTCACTACAATTCATTAACTTAAAAAAATTTACTAAATCAAACACAACAACTTTATTACATAAGATTATATCAACTCAAACCATATTATTGTCAACCTCGAATTAATTACAAACATAAATTTTTTTCGCTGTAAATTTTGGTCTTACATATTTTTCAACCAACTCATCTTAATTATTATCTTTATTTTTATCTTCTTGGATATAAGCTTTTCTCGGTCTTGTCATCTTCACATCATCATACAAATTTTTTCATGAACAATTTACAACCAAAATAACAGTCATTAACTAACAAAAATACCATTTTTTACTTAATGCAAACATTTATTATGGGGAAATAAAATATTTTATAGCAACACAATGACAATATATATATTTTTTCCTTTAATATGTTAAAAATATAATGACAAAGTTGAACTAACCTATAGGATCCCATTTCCCTTATGTTGAAGCAAAATGGAGAGTATTTTTTCAATGAACACTCTTTGAACAATAAATACAAAAGAGAGGATTTATCCCCTATTTTTTGGTGCCTTTTTCGGATAGTACAATGTACATTTTGTGCTCAATTGGTTAATATTTACTTTGCAATAATACATTGTCCAAGATTCTTTTATAACGATTACTAGGTGTAAATGAAGAAAGAGAAAACATTTTCCAAAATTACTCCATCCATCCGGTTTGTTTCAATGAATATTATTAATTTGGCAAATCTCAAGAATACATTTAATGTGAGAAAGAGAAGCATTGATTGCTTTTGTACTCATTTTTACACATTTTTGCTATATAAATTTTTCTTTCTTTCTTGTACATTAATTAGTGAAAGATATGTATTTAAAGCAGCTAGTGTACATTGATTAGACCTATTTTTGTGATTACACCTTATTTGATTTTTTTTCTTTTTTTTTGCTAATCTTTTAGTTGTCACTTGTACATTTTTGTAAATATTGTTTGACATTTCTTTGTAAAAAATTTTTGGTGTCATTTTAACGTAATATTTTCTATTATTTTGCATAGTATGATTTTTTCCTCTTTATTATAAATAATTACAGTTGAAAATAAAATTTAAAAAATAAAAACTTTCCATGTTGAGGCATGGATATATCACTCTCTCTAAGAAAATTCAAGCCTACTATGATATTATCTACACCAATTCACCAGTAATGCTCTTGAGTTGTCCTCTCCAGAATACGATAACCTAACAACATTGTATGACTCAAATAACTCTAGATTAATTGAAGAGTCTAAAACTCCACAAAAAGAATATTTTTTTTCAACATGTATATAATTAATTATACTCTTTTGTACAGTAAATTAGTTGAAGACTTAAAATAATTTTATTTTCTCAACTCTCTATTTCACTACACTAACCTCACAACATAATATAATGTATTTCTCTTTTTTTTTTCTTTCGCTCATATTTTCTTGCTAATGAAAGAAACTAAGACCATCATTGTTTGTAGATGAGAAATTCTTTATTACAATGAATAGAAATATTATGGGGTAATAAATTGGGTAAATGAATGGCCCAAAAATGATATAAGTTACAAAAATAATTAGATAGAATAAAGAGTAAATGATGAATTACAGATTATAAGATTTATAGAGAAAATTATAGGCATTCACTAAGATGAGCAAATAGGCACATTATGCCACTCACGTCAAAGAAAAAATGTAGCAAATGAGCCACTTTAATATGAGCCAAATAAATATAATATCTACAAAAACAAGATCAGAGGAAAATTGGATCTCCCAAAGGGAGACTCTTTCTCATTCAAACAAGAATAGAGGAAGATTTTTACTAGGTTATATAAGAAAGAAAAACGAGTAAGAATGAATAAGGATACAATATTAGATGAAGATTGTTATTTGGCTATAAAAGTAAGGAAATCAAATAAGAAGGACTAATACATGCAAATTAGCATGATAGAAAGATCATAACGTCATAAGGATATCCTACATGATCTATATTTAGTGTAAAATATTATATATATTTAGTGAAGAATATTATGTAGCATTAGTTGTAGAATATATGCACATTAATTTGTATCTACAACTAATATGCATATATTCTGCAACTAATGCTACATAATATTATTCACTAAATGTATACAATACTCTACACTAAATGTAGATCATGTAGGATATCCTTATGATCTTTTCATCATGCTAACATCAGCTTAAATTTTGATGATAAAGATGATAATATGGAGAGTCAAGGTTTAAAACTTTAGAAGGCAGCCTATTAATTAAATAAACAACAGTAGACAAAGGTTCAACCCAGTATTTAGACTGGACAGATAATTCAATCAATAAAGTATGAATTACATCCAAAAGATGACAATTTTTATGCTCAGCAACTCCATTTTGTTGTGGGGCATATGAGCAAGAGTGTTGTGAAACAATTCCTTTCTGAAGCAAGAAACTATTGAATTCATTAGACATATATTCTCCACCAAAATCAAATCTTAATATTTTGATGCAGGTAGAAAATTGAGTGTAACACCCCACATCTTACATGTACTAGTTCTATGCAAATGAAACATGATATAGTTTGGTCAAATTAGTACCCACTTCTAAAAGTGCTTGAGTTTCAAATTAGAGGACTATATGTACGTCTAACGTTTAAGACGAGTGAGTGTATGTAAGTTTTAAGCCAAATTGGGGAGGTAGAGACCTTAAATGAAGTAAGAGAGTTGAGGTGCTTGTAGAATTTAGGAAGCTAACAGGTGAGTCACCTACTTGCTTAGCTTAAACTTGCTAGTTAGATGGAGACGAGGCCCGACACCGAATTTGTCCTAATCTGATAAAGAATAAACTCTAAGTTAAGGGTGTAATTTTGGCTCATGTTCTAGCTTCATAAATAGACTATATTTTCAACCCAAGAAGAATGTTAAAAGGGCCCAAAGATATAACAATTCATTTGATAATTTAAGCCCAACTAACTAAAGCGAAAGGGGAAAAATGGGCAGCAAAGGCCTATCAATTTGCAACCCATTAAGGCTCAAGTGAAAGGGAAAAAATGGTATATTACTAACTTGATAAAATAAGGATAAATAGTAAAGAGAAAGTCAGCCAAAATTATCTCTTTAAAAGGGCTTACAAGCAGTACCCTTAAGCCACTTCAACTTGTAAAAAAATCAGACTTTCTTAAGGCTTTCTCTCTACACTTTCTTACCTTGAAAAC
The DNA here is from genome assembly GCA_011800125.2 of Solanum clarkiae. Lineage (NCBI taxonomy): Eukaryota > Viridiplantae > Streptophyta > Magnoliopsida > Solanales > Solanaceae > Solanum > Solanum clarkiae. The sequence continues at coordinate 15,151 of JAABOM020005155.1, read as the reverse complement.
CAGCCACATGGAGACTTTTAGGTTTTGTAGAGAAGCTCTAAACCTTGAAGGTAATGGTAAATAATTTTACTTATGAATTTAGTCTGGTTTCCTTATGAAAAACAAGAGACTATGTTGGTTAGATATATACTAAAACTTTTGGACAACATGTATTCCAAGGGTTGTTGTATAATTTTCTTATTTATTTGGGATCTTTTCTCTTTTTGGTTAGCTTGATTATAAAAGAAGGTTTCTTTTCTTAATTTTTTTTAGTTCTATAATGATGTATAAAGTTCGCTGCACTGTTTGGTTATACGTAAACAATCGAGGTTTAATATGTTATCCTAAGTGTGTTATCTGTGGAAATTGTGGGCTAATTGATTGAGGACTATGGTCTCACATCCTCCACCTATTCTAGGACTATTTTTGAACTGTTTTAGGGCTATTTTTATGTATAAATATTGTGGGAACATTTTGGTTGAAGTTGGTAAAGGTTTGGAATTGTTGACATCATAATGTAACAAAGGGATGTAATGTTATGCTTCCTATTTGTATGTTGTGTATAATTGCGTGTTGTGCCTTGTGAGCTGTTGTAAGACTATTAAAGGTATAAAACAAGCTGTATATTACATGTGCAAAAGAATGGTTATTAGAAAATACGATTACAAGTGAAAAGGTTGAAAGAATGTCTTTGGGTCGCTAATTATAAGCTTGCTATCCGGGTGTTAGTTTTTATGATATTGAGCTGCCAAGAAGTGTTTCTTTGTTGCTAATACTAGTCTTATTGCCTAATATATTGTAGATAAATATTTGGAGAAAAAGCAGTGACTCCGAGGTAATAACGAGGACATACAATGAGGTATATAAGGTTACTTGATTTCGTATTATTTGACATGAAACATAGATCCCTCCTTGGCATATAAAAGCACTTACCAACTCTGACACAACTATTAACTGTGTCTTCACTCTTTTACATGTTCATATGTTCCCATACATAGTCACCTTCAAATCTGCATACGTACTTGGATACCAAGATACATTGGTTCTTGTTGCTAAATAAAGTTCACAAGTTATTTCATCTCATACGCATTTCATTATTTGTGTAACGTACTCTTTTCATTGTATATTGTATTGCATGATTATTTACATGTCACATGCTATATCTACAATCCTACAATTCCAATATTATGACCGCCAAAAGAATCATCTCAAAAGTAATTACAAGATAATGTAAAGTATATTGCTTATTGATGGGTAGTAACTCGAGTGGTGAAAGAATCACCAAGCCAGGGTCGATTCTATCATGGGGGTAAGCCCAAGGGGTGAAAGGAAAAGTCTAGCTAGGGTTGATCCCGATATAGGTTTACCACTGATTAGCTGGTCATTTGTACTACAAATGTGCACAGATTATACAGTAAAGGTAAAGTAATAAAAAAAATATAAAGTACATGATTCTACAATATGACTAAAGGTGGTCTCTTATCCTTACACTAGTGCATGATTTCATTTGAGTTCTTATCTCATATACAATATTTTCTGCCTTACATATTCAGTATACTATCTCGTACTATCGTCCCTTACAGGGACCTGCATTTTATGATGCAGGTACAGATGCTAGTAGCTCTCTCCAGTAGGAGTACAAGATATTCAGCTGTTGTTACTAAGCTGCAGGTTGCTTTGGAGTTTTGTGTATATAGAACTTATATTTTTGTATTGTACAGTTAGTCAAGGCAGGGCCTGTTCCGACCCTTATCAGATATTTTTCCTTATCTAGAGGATTTCTAGAAAATATAAAGTAAAATATAGTCATGTTTCGTACTTTAGACACTATGGCTCTAATAGCCTAGTCATATGCATTTTCTTTTGGCTTGTTATTACTGTCTATTTTCTTAAAAGCATGTTGAATATGGAAACCTCTTACAATATATATAGAAGGTGCATAGGTACGATTGGTTCTCCCGAGCCTTATCGGCAACGAGTGCTAGTCCTCCTTAATGGGACTTTGGGTGTGACATTGAGTCTCAATGTAAGTCAAAAATGTCTTGAATATGGAAAAGACATCAAATTTGAACGATAAAAATACACCATGTAAACCGGCTATAATCATTTATGAATGTCACAAAGTACTTGAAATGAGCATGAGAAACAATTGGTGAAATATCCCAAACATCACTATGAATGCAATCAAAATACTTTGTAGCACGGCTTCTGAAACTAGGAAAAGGAATAGCTTTGCTTTTACCTAATTTACAAGTAGAACAATCAAAGGGAGTTGCTGAAAATTCATTTTTATTTCCCAACAAATCACAATTTAACAAATGAGATAACATAATAGAATTTGGATGCCCTAAACGCTTATGACAGACCTCAGTCTTACTACCTGTAGAAGTAGAAGCAAAAGATAGAACATGAGGAATGGAAAAGCATATAGGAAATAATCTTCCAACTTTAGGCCCCTTAGCGATTATCATCCCTGATACCTGATCCTGCACAAGGAAACCATTATGAGAAAAATTCATACCACAATTGTTATCTACCAACTGGCCAACAGAAATAAGACTAGTGGAGAGCTTCGGTGATACAAATACATTCTTGAAAGTTTTAGTAATATCCCCAACCTTGGTATTTGGTAAAATGTTACCACTGGCAATCTGAATTTGTGATAGAACGTGATACTCACGAATATTTTTTAGCATACTCGTTGAGTTGGTCATATAATTGGAAGAGCCAGAATCAACAAGCTAAAAATTAGATGTAATATCGTTACCTTGGGCTCACACAATTATTTGTTGTACCATTTCTTGAGTAAGAACTTGTTTAGCCGCTCTAATTGAAACTGAATTATCATAAGTTAAGCCATTTATCCCACCTTGAAAAGCATTGATATTGCGATTTTGACGACGTGTGGAACACTTTTTAATAATATGCCCGTGTTTTTTACAATAATTGCAGAACTTTTTACCACAATTACTAGCAATATGACCATATTCCTTGCAACCGTAGCATTGAGTCTTACTCATATCCCAACCTTTTCCTTTTCTTTGAGCAAAAAATGCAACAACATGAATAGTATCTTGCTTAAGAGCATTTTGTATGAGAAAAAATTTCTTTTCATGAAGTAACTCCCTAAATCAGACATCTAAAGAGGGAGACAGGTCACGATTCATAAAGATAGAGCGAATAATCTTAAAATTAGATCACAATTTCATCAAAAATTGGTCTCTCTTGCTTTGGTCATGAACTGCTTGAATAATAGGGAGAGATTCAATAGGCATTTTTAGCATAAGAAATATTTGTGATTCAGCCCATAAGTTTTGAAATCCAAAAAAATAATCCTGAATAGAAAGACCTCCTTCAAAGTAATTAGCAATTTCATGCTCTAGCTGAAAAACATCTTGCGCTATTGTCTTGATTATAAACCTTATGCAAATAATCCCACATGGCCTTTGCAGTCTTATGTGGCCTAAGATTAAGAACAATGAGAGGGTCGATTGATCCTAAAATCCATGTCATTACCCAAGCAATTTTGACCTTCCATTGACCTAATTTTGTAGAATCAGTTGGTGCAGGATCACTTTCATCTATATGGCCCCACAATACTTTTCCAGTGAAAAATAAATGAAACTGAAATTCTCAAGCGGAGTAATTTTTTTCGGCAAATCGAACATTGAATGACTCAAAGTGATGTGAAGTTATTTTTTGTAATAGCAAAATCTAAAAACACAATGATACAAAAAAATAACGAGAAAAATCAAAGACCAAGAGGCCCAAATAATTTGGACTTAGTATTGATTAACAACAACAAAAACAAAAACTTCCAAAAAATATTTGAAAGTTACTACAAATCTAATACTTTATGAATCAAAGAAGAGAAAGCTCTGATACCATGTGACGAACAGAGAAACACAAGAGAAACTAAGGAATAATTTTCTCAATTCATTGATCCAAATACATAAGAATACATCAATATTTATACATAAGAAAAAATATTCTCTCCTTAATGTAAATCCTACAAATTAATGTGCACATATTCTACAACTAATGATACATAATATTCTTAACTAAATGTATGCAACATTCTACACTAAATGTAGATCATGTAGGATATCCTTGTGATCTTATGATCTTTTCATCATGCTAACAATATAAACATATATTCTCAATCAAAGATCATTATGTATTGTATTTCTGATTGAAAAAAATTCCCTTGGATTATCCTAAATTGTAAATCTCCCTAAATCTATCAAGCATCTGGCTATCACCTCTATTTAATGACAAATTGATCATGATAATAATTAGGATGCAAGATCAATTTTCTTGGATGTTTAGTTGTTATTTTCTTTTATCAGTTGACCTAGTCTTTAGGAGTTTTTGATTCTTTTAATTGCAGTACTTTGCAGGTTATTCAGATTTTTAGAAATTAGTGGAGTAAAGAGTATGCTTGCTTTATGAGTCATGTGCTCTATTTTTTTTAGTAAATTGATAATAAGACTGATATGTGTCTTTTAAGTATTTGCCTATATATAGGCTTGAAGTTATGAATAAAATGATCAAGTTTTCCAGCAAATTCTTTTCTGTTCTTATGTATTCTTTATTTTTCTCCTTCTAAAGTCTCCATCAAATTTTGGTATCAATCAAGGCAAAGATGTAATCAGCAATGGTGATAAGGCAGTTCAACACTATAAAATAAGATCAAGATCGAAAGAACAAGTGCTCAACTTCACTTGAATGAGAAACACTAGTAACTCTTTTATATTACAACAAACATTTATTCATTATATTAGTTCTGAGAAAGGAAAAGAAGATACTAGTAAAAACTATACATGTTGCGACTGTAACTACAGAATAAATTTGAAACTGCCCAGATTGATAGAACTTGGCAAAACATATACCCTTAAATTCAATAAAAAGTTCTAAAGAAAAACCTTGTAACCCAAGGTGACTAGACTATGAACCATATTAGTGATCTAAATTAGTATTAAATACTTTTCTCAATTATCTTTCAACTTCCTACATTATGTAATCCTAATAACTATCTCTAAATTATTATAAAATACTTTTCTCAATTATCTTTCAGCTTTCTACATTATGTAATCCTAATAACTATCTTCTAGGTGAGCTGACTTCCAGACCTCCCTACTTCAATGCTCTTTATTACAATTACCACAAGAAAAAGTTCAGAAATTTTCATTCAGTCTAATGATTTCCAAGCATGAATTGTAATAAATAAAGAACCAAATTCATCTCTAGATGCGACTCAAATATATCAATAAGAAAGATCAATCTTCAATCTTTCTATGTCAATCAATTCAACGCTACAAGAGATAATTCAAACTAACACTAGAGCTACTAGTTTGATTTACTGTTAAGTAAGTAGTGAAGAATACAACAAGATCTCTACATGTGTTACTATCAAGGTAATATTGAACAAACTTAAATTCACTCACCAAGTAACCTCAAAAATTCATGAGACAAAAATCAACACTACAATAAATGAATATGATACTCGCTAGATTTGACTAGATGGTAAGAGTGTAAGTAAACATAGAGCAATAGCGTAGCAGAATAGTAGATCGATATACCTCCAACCATTGTTGGTGATGTAGTCAAAATCATCGTTGTTTATTTTTCACTTTTTGGTAAGTCTTCTAACTACTCAAACGTCACTCAAGATGATGTGGAGTAAATAAAGAGATTTATGTTTAGTGACCTTTAACCAGATGTACCCCTATTTATAGCTATTGTACCATTAAAAATAGTAGTGGGGGAGTTAGCGGTTAGTGAAAAGTTAGTGGGAAGTTGTAGAGTAGTGGAGTAGTGGAGCAGTGGGGATGTTAGTGAAGTAGTGGATTAGTGGATGTAGTTATGTAACTTCCATGGGTAGTGGATATAGTGGTAGTTGCAACTTCCATGGAAGTTATAAACCATATCCAAAGTGGTTATGGAAGTTACAGACCACTATTTATGGAATGTGGCCAACATTCCAACATTATCCCACTTGGTTCGTCACTCTAATCCCATTAGTGAAACATAATACATGAATCATGGTGACAACTCCTCTGAAGGCGAGTAGTATATTCCATGTATCACAATGTACTATGCTTCTAAATCTTAGGTCATATAAATTAATGAATAAACTCAATATTTATTTTAGATCCATATACTAGTGATAATTCAAAAGTAAAACTGAATGCACGTACACAGTTAACAAGAATTATCATATATAATAGAGTTTTATGAACATTTGTAGTTACATAGAAATGTTACATAGTGGGACAGTGGGACTAAATCCCATTATGACTACATGATCCTTAAATTTATGTGGTGGCATGCCTTTATTTAAAGGATTAGTTAACATTGCTTCAGTGATGACGTGTTCAATGACCACTTTCTTATCTTTAACATGTTCTCTTATGTCTGGATATTCAACATCGATATGCTTTCTTTGACTACCACTTTTGTTATTCTTAGCCATAAAAATAGCAGCTGAATTGTAACAATTTAATTTAATGGCTTAGCTCTAGAGTCAACAGTTCTAAGATCAAAAATGAAACTCTTTAACTGTATACCATGTGAGGTAGCCTCAAAACAAGAAACAAATTCAGCCATTGTGGAAGTAGTGACTAGAGTCTGTTTGGTACTTCTCCAAGATATAGCTCCATCGGCTAACATAAAAATATATCCTAAAGTTGATTTTTCATGAATTAACACAACTAACAAAGTCTGAATCAGAGTGGACAATGACTTCCAAGTCATTTGATCATTTATACATAAGCATGTAGTCTTTTGTACCTTGAAGATGTCTTAAGATGTTCTTTGTAGATTTCTAGTGGTCAAGACCTATATTACTTTGATATATCCCTAGCATTCCAACAGCAAATGCTATGTCAGGTCTTGTACAAACCTGAACATACATTAACTTCCAATGGCAAAAGCATATGGAATGTCCTTCATTTTCTCCCTCTCAATATCGTTCTTCGAGCACTTATTCAAATTGAACCTGTCACCCTTCACTGTGGGAGTTACACTTGATAAACAATCTTTCATTCAAAATCTCTCCAAAATTTTATTGATATAGCATTCTTGAGATAGACCTAAGGTACCATGATGTCTATCGTGATGAATCTCAACGCCAATATCATAAGATGCATCATCCATGTCTTTCCTGTCAAAATTTTTGGAGAAAAATTGTTTCACCTCTTGTATTATTCCCTTTTCATTGGATGCAAGTAAGAGCTCATCCACATATCGAAACAAAAAACATATTTTACTCCCACTAACCTTCTGGTATACACATTTATCCATAATATTCTCAAGCAAAGTCAAATGAAGAGATGACATTATGAAACTTTAAGTACCATTTACGGGAGGCTTGTTTTAGTCTATATATGAATTTCTTTAACTTGCATACCAAGCACTCACCATTGCTAGAGGAGAATAGTTCTGGTTGTTTCATATAAACCTCCTCCTCTAGATCACCATTGAGAAATGCAGTTTTCACATCCATCTGTTGTAATTCTAAGCCATAGTGCTACTAATGCCAATATAATTCGCAAGGAATCTTTTTTAGACATAGGAGAAAAGGTTTCTATGTAGTCAATTCTTTCCCTTTGAGTGAATCCTTTAGCAATGAGTCTTGCTTTATATCTTTCTATGTTGCTTTATGAATCATTTTTAGTTTTAAAGACCCATTTATATCCAATGGCTTTAACACTATTAGGCAACTCGACAAGATTCCAGACTTCATCACTTTCCATGGAATTCATCTCTTTTTTGATGGCATTGTACGTAGTTCAAACTCTTTGTAATTCATGGCTTGTGAAAAAAAGACTCAGGATCATTTTTGACTCGAATGTCAGATTCTTGTAAATATACAAAAAAAGTCACTAGGAATTGCTGATTTACTTTTTCTAGTAGATCTTCTTAATATTGTACCAATATTTTCTTATGAATTATGTTGTTCAACTAGTTGTTCAAGAGTTTTAGGAATTACTTGAACAACTTGATCTATAGGAAAATTTTCAGCAGCATGTGGAATCTCATTGATTGGTTGTTCAACACCCAATTGTACTTGGGGGTAATTATGAACAACAATCAATCTTTGACTTGAAGTGGAAGGTCAATCTCTTGCAGAATTAGCATTTTGAATTTTATCACTCCCACTAATCAAGTCATTTTAAAGAAATTTTGCATTTCTTGATTCTACAATCATAGTGTTGTTAGATGGACAATAGAATCTGTATCCTTTAAACCTTTTGGCATATCCAATGAAATATCCATTAATGGTCCTAGTATCTAGTTTCTTTTCTTGTGAGCTGTAGATTCTTAATAATTCAAAAGGTGTTTTTGGAATAACCTTGGTCGGAACACGATTTAATATATGCACTATTGTCTTAAGCGATTCAATCTACAAGGACTTAGGTAGCTTTGAGCTACTCAACATACTATGCACCATGACCAATAATATTCAGTTTCTTGTTTCTGCTACACCATTCTGATCTGAAGAATCAGACATGGTATATTAGAAAACAATCCCATTTTGTTGAAGAAATTCAGCAAACAGACCATGTGCTTGTCCATTCTTTGTATATCTACCATAATATTCCCCACCTTTATCATTTCTCACAATCTTAATTTGGTTTCCATATTGTTTCTCTACTTCAGCTTTAAACACTTTAAAGACTTTTAATACTTCGCTCTTATGATGAAGCATGTAGAGGTACATATATCGTGAGTAATTATCTATAAAGGTGATAAAATATTTATGACCATATGGATCCATATCTGGGCAACATATATCTGAATGTATTATTTCTAATATGGTTGAACTCCTCTTGGCACCTTTGTTTGATTTATTGGCTTGCTTGCCTTTAATGCAATTAACATAAGTATCAAAATCAATAAAATCTAAAGTATTAAGTACTCATTCATTTATTAATCTCTTAGTTCTATCTATGGAGATATGTCTCAATCTCTAATGCCATGAGATAGAGGAATTTTCATTCATAACACATTATTTGATGCCAGCTTGGATATGCATAGCATTATGAGTGGAATCATTTTGTAAATTGAGAGAGTAAAGACCATCAGACAATGTACCATATCTAATAAGCTTAGATTTATAAAATAGTTTGGAATCACCTACTAAAAGGAAGGAGTATCCCAAAGGTACAAGTCTTGATACTGAAATTAAATTCCTCAAAAAATTAGGAACATAAAAGGTCTTTACTAACTCTAAAATAAAACCACTACTTAGAACTAAATTGCATGTTCCAATAGCTTCCACACTGGATCTTGTTTTCAGAATAGATGCTTCGCTCAGCTCCCACTGACTTCCGCACTTTTCTTAAATCCTGCAAGAAATTTGTAATATCGATTGTGGAAGCAGAATCAATCCACCACGTCTTATGATTAACATCAATCATATTAGTTTCATAAAAAATAAGGGAGATTGAAGTATCTTTCTTAATAAGACATTGTTGAAACTTAACACAATCCTATCTTATGTGTCCCTTCTTTTTACAGAAACGACATTTGGAATCTTTCTTAATGTCAGTTTCAAGTGACACCCTTCCTTTTCACCTTTTATTGGCTTGATTGGTCTTCTTTCCTTTAGTAGTCATGAGTATACTTTCTCCTATTTTCAGTAGCAGTCAGACTTCCTCTTGACACACACATGACTATAAGTTCATTAATAGACTATTTATCTTTATGTGTTTTATAAGAGATCTTGAAGGGACCATACTATGCAAGCAGAGTAGTCAAAATATAGTGCACAAGAAAAGTTTTAGACATTTCAACCTCAAGAGTCTTTAATTGAGCCACTAGATCTCGCATTCTCATGATGTGCTCATGCACATGTTCACACTAGTGAGCCTCATTGATGAAAATTTCATAATTAAGGTGCTGACAAGTGCCTTATCTGAAGTCTCAAATTGTTCATCAATAGCTTCCATAATGTGTTGACACTATTATGTTGTTCGACAAAACCACGAATACAGTAGAGATTTTGGTCTTAATGAACATAACACTTAAACGGTTAGAGCGTTCCCATTGTTCGTGAAGAGCAATCTCATTTTGAGTGTTGATTTCATTAATAGGTGGTTCATCTTTCCTGATAGCATAATCAATGTCCATGCAGCCAAAGTGAAGGAGAATTATCTCCTTCCATATCTTATAGTTTTCACCATTGAGTTCGGGAATATCACAAATATCAGAGATATTTGCCGGTTGCATAAATGCAAAACATATATATAGATGCTTAATAAATTTGAGACCGGTAAAAGTGAATCTACTGACTTAAATATTGTCAGTGGTCTAAATTTTTAATTCAAATTAGATTCACACATTATGATAGAATTATCGATTTACCAGCATGATATTCTATCTTTATGATAAAACTATTAAACACTCATTCATAATTCATGTGGGTAATTATGAAGAGTATTTAACATTTCATCTTAATTAATCATGCAAAAATAACAAAGAAATTAAGTTATTATATCATGCATGATTACACAATTTAATGTCTAAAATTTATTTATGTGATCACTTTTTATAATTTTATTCAATTAAAGATGTTGTGGCTAATCTTTAATCAAATAATATTATAGGTCACTTAGACATTGTTCTGATTTAACTTCTACATCTTATGTGATCCTAAATATAATATATCTAATTTTATTTAATCAAAATTATTATGGCTAAGTCTTGGTTAAATAAAATTATAAAGATCACTTAGACATCAAATCTTATAGTTATGTTAGACAGATAAACAACAAATCAAACAACAATTTAGTATGCAACCATAAATAATGTAAAATCATATGACTATTTGAAAATAATTTTTCATAAGATATCTAATATTAGGTTGCATCAAAAATTTTAAAATAAGATCTAAAATTAAGACCCCTGTTTGAATGATTTTTGCAAATTCGAAAAACTAACAAAGCAGAGATACAATAATTGTTGTGATACCAAATGTAAGTAAACATGGAGCAACAACGCAGTAGAATAGTAGATCGATATACCTCCAGCAATTATTTGAGATGTAATCGAAATCATCATCATTTACTTTCCACCTTTTGGTAAGTCCTCTAAGCATTTAAACCTCATTCAATATGGTATGGAGTAGAAAGAGATTTATGCTTAGGGACTTTTAACTAGATGTACCCTATTTCTAGCTATTCTACCATCAAGAATAGTAGCGGGGGAGTTAGTGGTTAGTGGGAAGTTAATGGGAACTTGTAAGGTAGTGGAGTAGCGGGGAAGTTAGTGAAGTAGTGGATTAGTGGATGTAGTTATGTAACTTCCATGGGTAGTAGATGTAGTGGTAGTTGCAACTTCCATGGAAGTTATAAATCACATCAAAGGAGGTTATGGAAGTTATAGACAACTATCCATGGAATGTGGCCAACATTCCAACAAGGAGAACTTAAATCTCTGGAAATGATCCACGCAAGTAATCTTGAGGCGAGGCATTTGATCAGAAAGTTGCCAAAACATGAAAACTCAAAGACATCTTACTAGAAAATGCAGATCTCGACAAACTCATAGATGATGAATTTTGAGAAAACCTTATTTTCTTTGAGAAAAAATCATATAAAAATTCATACCAAAGAAGAAAACTGTAGCTCTCAAAGATATGTTGATTGTTACTATCATTGTGAAAATCAGGCCATATCAAGCCTGATTGGCCAAAGAATAGTACCCTATAAAATTAGGTCCTGGGCCTAACTCATACCCCAAAAGCTATCTCAGTCCAAACCTTATAAGGAGTCCACCCATCTCATTAACCGCCAATATAGGACTTTTGTCATTCTTCAATACCCCACCTCACGCCTAGTGCTTAACATCTGGTGCATGGGCTTTTTGAGGGACCAACATTGAGTGAGACAAGTCCTGCTTTGATACCACGACAAAATGACTTGATTATAAAATTGAACACACTCTTTTCATTGAAGCAAAAGAATGGACTGATTACATTATACACCCATGTGAGCATCTATTTATATACAATTAGTATAACTATTCACTAACAAATAAAACAAGCTGTTCAATAGAGGGTTGACAGTTGGTTAACTAACTTCCAACAACTTCAGCTACTAATCCTAATACCCCATTAGTCCAGTAAACAACTTGTTAGGTCCAGTAACCAACTAGTCAGGTCTTCAAGACTTAGCTATACTCTTGGTATATTCATCAATAAAAAGAATTACCAAAAACACAACAATTCAAAGAACTTTGCAGCAAGTGGAGTGAAGAAGATGAATCTTAAGAAGAACTAATAGGAACAATAAGTATATGCTTTATGGCAATATGTGAATCAAGTAAGGTAAGATTTTCAAACTGTCCAAATTATCTAAATCTCCAAGATTCCTCTTGACTTAGTCACCGACGATCTTGAATAATTAATATATAATATAACAAATTGGTTAAACGAAAAAAGGACTAAAAATTCTTCTCAAAATAATTCAAATTGAAGTTGACTTGCTTGAGGAAAAACTATAAATTAGAATGCAACTAAATAGCTTTAACAAATCACCTACTAATAGTGCCTTCAAATCCAACAGCTACCATACTGATCATCATAAGAAAACTTTTTTCATATTAATTCCTCTCATAAGTCTTCAAATAAATTTTACTCCTACAAATTAATCTTTTAAACAATACAAACCCACATGTTTCATTTGTGGTGGTTTGGGTTGTAAGTCCTTAAATACATAAATAAAAAGAAATTTCCCTGAAAACTGGATTTGTAAATGAAAATATCTAAGCCTGGGTAAGAAAAGTATCAATCATCAAGAACCCAAACATATTTAAAGAAACTGATCTTCTGTGAGTTACTACATAGAATTCGACATAATCCCCTACATTGGCACAGATAGACCACTTGCCGGGTGGAACTCCATCTTAAAGCATGCAACATCATATAACATAATTGGTCTACTGGATCCACTATCTTAGTCTATAAGAGTTCCTATGGTGGCGCATAGTTAATAGGGAAAGGATTGCTTCTAGTGTTCCCTTACTGAACCCTACCTCAATGCCTCATTCGGTGCTAAGTCATCCCACATAATTTCTTTAAAGCATATACTTAGTCAAATTATGACACTTAGAATCATAAGTAGTAATTTCAAAGAGTAGCTCAAAACTTAGGAACCACCAAGTGGGAAGTGTCCTTTCATCTTGGGGGCTATCATAAACATCATTTAGGGCATCATTGACATGGTTTTATCTTTGACAAAACATCAACGTAAAGCCTTATTATACTCAATATTCATTATCAATATATCATGCAAAGATTGACTTAATCTTAGTGGGCTCAGTCATTCACCAGAAAACTCATGAATCAAAAGGATCATGCATAATCATAGTAAAAATATGCTTATTCAAAACATAAATTAGCAACCCACACATCATCATTTAAAACCCTAATCATTGGGGTCATTAGCATCAACTTAAAACTCATGTGAATACTTAACAAGACATGGTGATAACATCAAAGGCAAAATACATCATAATACATCATGAAATCATTATTAGCATGTGTTGTAGTATTTAAAGGAACATAAAGAAAAAATAAAAGCTTTAATGGAGGACTTTATCGGTGAAAGGAATCCACAAATCTACTCGCATATCTTAGTTGGATTCTAAGAAGAAGAAACTCAAAGCGTTTGGGAAGAATCTTGAAACCCTAGCCTTTTGCCATGCCTTCCAGAGAGAATAATGCCTTAGGATTTGGAGAATATGGGAGAATGAAAAGAATGGGAATCCATAGGGGTTTTAGGTTTGACTAGGAGCCTAAAGAATTATAAAAATGATGTAGTTTAAGTCTAGGATTCATGAAAAGTACAAAAATGTATTTCATTAAAACTGTCGAACACGAACCACGAGACCTTGATTATGGGTCGAGGACTAAACCACGAGTCGTAGTTCATGATGCCCTATTCTCTTTTTCTAATTTTCAGAGTCCAGCTACCAACCTACCAAATTACCAAACCCAATCCACTGGTAGTACACTGATCCATGAGTCATGGATTAGCTTATGGAATCACTCCATACTTGGTCAAATTTCCACTTATCAGGGCCTCACTAACAAGCACAAACCATAGACCATGAATAGGACAACAGGTCATCTTGCTGGTCATGAGTTACCTTCCAGAAACTCCAAATTTTCTACATATCTGGATCTCACTCCTATGACTTGATCTATGATCTGTGTTTCCTTCCAGGGGTTGTAGATGATCATCGTGGATCCTTTGATACTTAACAAAATTTCTAATTCTTGAATCCCCCTATTTACAAGCCTAGTCTATGGCTTGTGGATCAAACCACGGGCCTTGAACAGGGCTCATAAAATGGGTTCTGAACTTTCCTAGTCCAAATTTTCTGTACTTTCTGGATTTCTAACTTGAGGGTACTTATAATATCTCCTCCTTGGTAACATTCATCCCTAAATGTACGTAAGCATAGGTTCTAAAGAGTTAAACATTAGCTAAACCCCAATATGTATGCAAAAATGTAATCTAAACATCCTTTCATGAAATTTTCAAAAATCTATACTTAAAAATAGATCTCAAAATAGTCCATAAACATGAAAATAAGCGTATGCATCATGTAAAAACTAGAATGCAAGGAATTGGATGTTTTGGGGAAAAATGACTTAATACCTTGGCCTGAGTAAAATGGAAAAGCTATGGGTAATGCTTCATCGTGTCCTCTTTCGCTTCTCACGTTGCACTTTGAACTTGTTATTTCCTCCAAAGTACTTTAACTGATGCAACTTCCTTGTTCATTAGCCTCTTCACTTGCCGGCCTAAGATTTCTGTCACGACCCAACCCAAGGGCCATGACTAGTGCCGACTTGGCACCTAATCCGATCCTAGACTACCAAATCTGAACCTTATCCTTAAGAAATCTACCAAAATTTCGGCAGAGTTTCCTCTGTTTTATAGACTAACCGCACCTGCAAGGAAAAATCAGCAGCTACCCAGACAATAATATGGATACATTTACCATCATACTCATACAAAAATGCGGGCCTACAAGGTCTCCACTGCAGTCCTGCCACCTAATAAACATCTTATATATAAATATATCCAAATACGGTCTCGCCGCCTGATTAAGTACCAAAACATACAATAAACCATCTCCACAAACAACTCTCTCC
>JAABOM020005136.1:0-20291 GCA_011800125.2 Solanum clarkiae | reverse complement strand
ATCTTGAATAGCCAATCATTGGGATTGGAGAACTACTCATAAAATACTAATTATAATGACTGATTATTCACTCCATAAATTTGTGAAGACCTAACTCAGTTGGATAGTTTACTATTAGTTTAAGTCAAGTGAAAATCCCCAGATACATTGATCTAATCATATATTACTCAGTTTGGGAGAGTTAACACATATTATCAAACAACAATTAAATACATAATGACTTGTATTAAATTTATCCGTTAGGGAGGAAGGTCTAAGCCAACACATAAATTTAATACTTCATTATTGTTTATTTTTTGATAATTATAGAGAAGAAAGTGAAAATCACAAGTCCTAGTTACATTGATCCAATCATAACAAATTATCAAACTAGCGATTAAATACGTAATGAGTTGCATTAAATTCGTTCGTTTGGGAGGAAGGTCTAAGCCAACACATAAATTTAATACTTCATTACTATTTAATCTCTTGTAATTATATCATAAATCCTAGTTACATTGATTCAATCTTATATTACTCAATTTAGGAGAGTTAATATAGATTATCAAACTAGCAAATAAATACGTAATGACTTGTATTAAATTCATCTATTAGGGAGGAAGGTCTAAGTCAGCACATAAATTTAATATTTCATTACTATTTAATCTTTGGTGATTATAGCAGAAATCCTCTCTCTTGACCAAAAAAAAAAAAATTATTATTATTATTCATAATCTTAAACAAAAATTTTCAATAATGATAATAATAATAAATACTTTGTATCATGCTATGCGCCAAACCACACATATACTAACAGTTACATGCATACATGGAATATTTAGTTTACAATAATTTTGCCTCTCTCTTGAATTGTAGCATTTGAACAGAATTTCAAGAATTTAGCATCTTTTATTTCACAGAAACCAAAAATTATTTGCACCAAATATTAATATGAAAATCCACCAACATGAATTATTAATATATGGAATACTACTGGCAGACATTATTGGAATCCGCCGCCATTAAAACTTGTGAACAAGAAACTATAACAAATCTTTACCACTTTTAAACTAAAAAAATACTCGTTACAGAAGTTCACAATATTTATCTTTTCTTGTGGCATTGTGCAACAACTAATGCTCTTTTCTCCGTTTTTTTAATTTTTTTATAATTATAAAGGGTAATAACCACAACAAAACTTTTACGTATCCAGCGACACTTTAAAAATTTTCATTTGCCAAATTCATAAATTAAATTAAATTACTAATCAATAAATTAAATTACTAATCAATAACCCGATTAAACACTTACGTAATTCTCCAGGTTAAGACTATAGATACTAATCAATAAATTAAATTATTGACGAATTTAATTTAATGATTATTTTCCTTTAGAGCAATACTTAACGTATTTCATGCGTCAAATTCATAAATCTACCAGTCGGGTTTGCACATGAAAACTTATAAGCTTCTCATTAAAGGTGTATTCTCAATCTCTATATTGAGATATGAATTCCATCAACTAACTAATTATTTCACCAATATATATTATTATCATCCAACTTACAAGGCATATTGACACATCTCAGAATCTCACCTTTTAATAAATCAAAATAATAAGTAATGTACACAACTCATAATCATTCTATTAGGATTAAGAATATAAATACATTTAATAGTTTAGAGAACATGTTTTTATCAGTCAGTCCAAAACAGTTATCTCTACTTGGTCCCATTCAATACATACAAAATGTACTAGCACAAAAAGTTTGAACTATACCATTCATAATCAAGATAAATTACATATAATCTCGTGTTATTATCTTCCCGATGGTTTGTCCAAATTTCCTTCTAGATTGTGAACTATAATTTTTAACTTATAAGAACCGATAATTTGATCTTCTGTGTATAAGCTCAAACTCTATACACCAAATCATCTACTAGATAAGTTGAGGACACATATATGACAAATTGATCTGTTTAATGTAACACTTTATTGAATTGAATAAATAAATAAATAATTTTTCAATAAATAATACTATATCTAAATGCATGGTTAATAGTATATCCTAACATCAATAGCCATCACTGAACCTGTAGCATCTCCACGTAGTGTTTTTATCGAAATTTTATCTAGAGAAGAAATTAGTTATCCAGAATTGTAATTCTTTCTTCTTTTTTCTTCTTCTGAAAATTACTAGGAGAAAATGGAGAAAGAAGATGGATTGAATGAGAAAGAATGCAAAAGAGAGTTACTGAAGCGAACAAGAAGGTATGAATAAATCGTGTAGAATTTTTTTTTAACACAGTTGAGTCGTTTCTAGGTATTGGATATTTAGAATAGATGTGTTTGATCTTTTAAAATGGGTAAAAATAATCCATATCACCACTCTCATGTCATTTGGCTATTAAATAAGGACAATTTTAAACCTTAAGAAAACATTGAGGACATTTTTGAACCAATAGATGAAAGTAGGATATTTTTGAACCATTGATACGTGAAGGGTATTGCTAAAACTTTTTCCCATTTAAAAATCACCCCAACTTTTATATTTTATAGAAGGCACTCATCATTTATTTATTTCAACTAATATTTATCTATTTTTTTAAAAAAAAATTGAATTATGATTTGACTGACAAGATTGAGAAAAAAGAACAATTTGCTTTTGATAGATTATAATTCCAACTAAATCAGTGACAAATTTGAGTATGCGATTAATATATTAATCTTATCCATTCTGTTATTTTGTTATTGTTGATTGTTATCAATTATGTTATAAGGCTATTTTTTAACGGCACATGTTCATTATAGAATGATAATACAAACTTATGGTACTTTTAGTAATTTTTAAAATTTATGCTTATAAATCATATTTTTGAAATACTCAAATATTATTGAAAAACAATGTGATCAAATGCAAGGTGAAACTTCACCCAAAAAATAAACTTGTCAAGACTATTTGTAAATTTGAGGCAAAACACTAGTTATGTGTTGTTGAACCACTCAACAAATTCCATTGCTATCTTAAATTAGGAATTTAAGGGTAAACAAATTGTACTCCTCCGTCTCATTTAACGTTTTTGCCGTGCTCGTCTGTATTACCACATTACTTTTCTACAAACTATTTTTGATATACGTGTGTTGCTCGTGAATGTCAAAAGTTCATTATTATTTATAAAATATCAATATTATTAGATAAAAACTTGAAGTGAATAATTATAATGGGATATAAAGTACAAACTCCTGTGAAAATTGGTATTTATAGCCAACAAAAGGTAGAACGAACATGTGCTTATTATGTTCTATTAAAAAATTCACAACTCTTTGCAAAGGTTATAACTCATCGAAAAAGTCACAATCCTCCGAAAAATGTCACAATGTTTTTTGAAAAAGCCACAACCCTTCAATATGAAAAGATATCTACTTTTTTAAGATAATATAATATAAATAATAAATATAATATAATATAGAAATATAAAAGATTTACTAAATTGAATAATTTATGTTGGGGATGTTATAGTAATTCAACATTCAAGTTAGGGAGCATAGATATAGATATAGATTTGATACATATGCGTTCCACGTGCATCTCAATCCTTATAGTAAGTACATTATTATTTAAAAAAAGATCTTAAATCATATGCAGCTCCTTAATTTAGACTTGTATCCATTAAACACTTGAACCTTAAGAAATTTATACCTATTTAAGAAAAAGAGACAATCGGTTGAAAAATTAATATGTGTGCATTTCAAATAACAATGCATAACGAATACACCAATAAAATGATGACACATCACATCGAATCTAATTTTTAAAATAAATTTATTTAAATAATGTAAAAAGAATTTTAAGAAAATATAAACTCTTTTTTAAAACATTTTCACCCCACCCATTGCATCTTCTTCTTCGATACCCATTTCCCCACCGAGCAGCACTGCGCTAGGGTTGGCACCATCGACATCGATTTTTTGTCATCCGACCTCTTTCTTCTTCTATCACAACCCAAGCCTAGGGTCTAGACGTGACACGAAAAATGGAGAACCCGAAGGGACCCCAAAAAAGTCTCTTAGTATATCATCACAATCCTTGGTCACGAAAGCAATAAAACGACAATAAGAGATAGTAAAAAGAGAACACGGGGCTAAAGGACATCCACGATACCATATAAACACAACAATCCGATAGCATAACATTAACATATCATAAGGTTCCAACAACACCTCTAATGCATAGATAGGAGCTGGGGCTAAGACAATTTTCTGGGCTCACCCTCATAGTCAAAAACATATAATTAGATAATGAGAGTCTTTATATAGCATAAGAACAAGATATATTGTCCTCGAAGTTTAGGACTCACCAAACTTGCTTTGAGAAGATAGCACTAGCCACAGGGAGGATGAGGATGATCGTGAAGAGCTCCGATTCCTACAAGATAACATCATGTAGATATAGAGTATGCGTTGGTACGTTTGAATGTACTAAATATGTAGGATGCAATGCAAAAATAGATAGACAACATAATCAAAATACATAATCGTAAGCAAGAGATATTACATTAGCAACATGGCATGCATGATCAATGCTTGAAGTAAAACATGCTTATATAGAAACATAGTACATGTGTAAGAAAAGACCATCATCATAAACCAAGAAAAATTAGTACTTGAAAAATCCAAGTTAGACCACCCCTTTGGTAGTGATTGAGGAATCAACCGCTCAATTGGTTGATGGGCATGATCACTCCCCATCCAAAGTGATTGAGGTATCAACCCCTCAATTAGTTGGTCGCATATCACCCATATCTGAGGTGATTGAGGTATCAATCCCTCAATTGATTGATGGTTATCACACCCTGCCATCCATGATGATTGAGGTATCAACCCCTCAATTGGTTGATGACATACAACCCCCATCAAGGTGATTGAGGTATCAACTCCTCAATTGGTTATGGTCAACTCATAAAACTATAGACACTTTTCATAAAATCAACACATATATATCATCTTTTCATCATCATAAAGTCATACAAGTCATGCGTTATGCAATGGATCATCAATAGTTCAAGAACCATAAACTGGACATTTTATCAAACACTTAGTGGGTGTGCAATGCTAGTGTAAAATCATGAGTGAAATTATGTAAGAAAACTTGAAGTAAATCAACCCACCAATACTTGGTAATACCTCCATGCAATATACATTGAAACATTTTATCAAATCTCAAGATAGATCATGGATTCAAAGCTCAAAACATGCTTACACAGTCACACTTTTATGAAACCCCAACATAGTTCATAGTAAAAGTCATAATAAGTATGATCCATAAGTAAATCAACTTAGAAACATGAAATTTATGTGAAATGGAAGCTTGGTATCATGGGTAAAAGGACCCAATGGTTGAAACTCACATACTTCAACTTTGAAGAATTCCTTGATGAAGATTGAGATGAAAACTTAAGTTTTAGTGAGTTCCTTAAGATATGGAATGAGTTTTGGCACTTGGATTTTGGGTGATATATTTATCTAAGTGTTTGAGAGAGTATTGGGGAATGTCTTGTATGATATGAAGGTGAAATATGGCTAAGTATAGGTGTTTTTACGTATGGGAAGACTTAGAATCAAGACCCAAAAGCCTTAGATCGAATTAACAAAATTGGGCAAAAAAATAGCATCTTCATGCCTTGGCCGTGTCGTGCCAGGCTCGGGGAATGCTCTCTAAAAATTGCATTGTGAAAATTTCAATTTTTGATATGGTTTCTCTAAAATTGGGGTTAGACTCATTTTCCGCTCAAGTTTTCCCCCTGATCAAGAATATGAAGTCAAATTTTCGATATCACGCATGAATTTTGAGATACATAGAAATTATAATTTTGGACACTTCTGAGGCATATTTTTGGGCACTTTTTTGGGTCGATTCAGTATCTCCCCTTGGAAAAATTCAATCCCGAATCTCAAAGTAACGAACATAAGAAGGATAATCATGAAGAGATCAGTCCCAACAAAAATGCAACACTGCACTTAAATATCATTTTCAAAAATCCTAACATGAGTGTCAAAATCACCATGAACTTGTCAACATAAACATGAATGTAGGCAAATGACATAAGGGCTGATACATAAGACTTGAAATCACATAGGAGACTTATAATTAGTACCTTAGGATTGAGTAGAATAGAAGATATAGGGATATCATTTTTGCATGTCCGCTTCAGCCTCTCATGTAACACTTTTGACTTGTTGATTCCTTCAAAGGACCTTAACGGAAGTCACATCCTTGTTCCTCAATGTCTTCACTTGTCTATTCAAGATCTCTACTGGAACCTCTTTATAAGTCACATTGTCTTCAACAACACCCATAACCTCCAATGTGACAATAGCATTCGGGTCACCCACACATTTTCTAAACATAGACACATGAAAGACCGGATGAACCAAGTCAATTTCACTAGGAAACTCCAACTCATAGGTCACTTTGCCAATCTTCGTCAACACCCTATAAGGACCCACAAATCTTAAACTCAATTTATCCTTCTTACCAAAGTGAACTACATCTTTCATAGGTGAGACCTTCAAATAAACCCAATCACCAATTTAAAATTCAAGCTCCTTTCTCCTTACATCAGCATAGGACTTTTGGTGACTTTGGGCTGTTTTCAACTATTCGCTTATCAAATTTACCTTCTGCATGGCCTCTATAACCAGATCCATACCCAGCAAAGTCATTTCTCTTACCTCAAACTATGCAACGGGGGACCTAAAACATCTACTGTAGAGGGCCTCAAAAGGAGCCATAATAATGCTAGAATGATAGCTATTATTGTTAACAAACTCAATGAGTGGAAGATGATCATCCCAACTACGCTTAAGCTCCAATACACAAGCTCTAAGCATATCCACAAGAGTTTGGATAGTTCTTTCAGCTTGGCCATCCATTTGAGGGAGAAAGACCATACTAAGCTTACCTTGGTACCAAGACCTTTCTGGAAGGACTTCCAAAAGTGCAAAGTGAATTGAGCACCATGATTTGATATGATAGACAAAGGCACCCCATGCAATCTAACCAACTCATGAATATAGAACTTAGCATAATCTTTGGCACCATAAGTAGTCTTAACCAGTAGAAAATTAGCCGACTTTGTCATTCTATCAACCACAACCCAAATAGAATCAAAACCCTTTCTAGTCTTAGGCAACCCAGCCACAAAATCCATGTTAATTTTCTCCCACTTTCAAGTTTGAATCTCTATATCTTGGGTTAGGCCACCCGACCTTTGATGCTTGTCTTTGACTTGTTGGCAACTATGACAACCAGATACAAATTTGGCAATGTCTTTTTTATACCTTCCCACCAAAATACATCCCTCAAATCCCTATACATCTTGGTAGAACTAGGGTGAATAGAATAGGAAGAATTATGAGCCTCATTAAGAATTTTCTCTCTCATGCTATCAAAACTAGGCACACACAACCTACCTTGGTACCTAAGGGCACCATCTCCCCCTTGGGAGAAAACCTCCACCTTGCCATCTCTCACCAACGACTTCAATTTCTACAAGGAGGGGTCAAGATCTGACTTTGCTTTTACCTTATCAACCAAGGAAGATTTTGACCCATTAACAACCACAATAACACATTATCAATCTTTTCCAACCTAACCCCCAAACTAGCCAATCAATGAACCTCTTTATCAATCTCTTTGCCCCCACCATCAACATGAGCTAGGCTACCCATAGATACCCTACTCAAAGCATCGGCCACAATATTTTAAACAACTCAAAGAGTGCCTGAAAATATGCCTTGAAAGTGCCCGGAATAGTAATTTTCATATATTTCAAAATTCGTGCGTGATATTCAAAATTCGACTTCATATTCTAGATCATGGAGCAAAATGGAGTGTGGAATGGGTATAACCTCAATTTTAGACCAACCGTATCAAAATTCAAAAATCCAAAAAATGACGAATTTCAGTGTTGATCCGCTCCACTGGCGCGATGCGACTGGAGCGCAGACTAGTATTATTTTTTTCCAGTTTGTTGAGTCGGTCCAAGGACTTTGGGTCTTGGGCCTAAGTCTTCCTATACATGAAAATATCTATACTTAGTGATATTTTACCTTTATATCATACAAGACATCCCCCAGTACTCTCTCAAATACTTAGACAAATATTTCACCCAAAATTCAAGCTCCAAAACTCATCCGGATCTTAAGGATTTCACTCAAGCTTCAAGTCTCCATTTCCAACCTTCATCAAGAATTTTCCAAAGTTAATGTATGTGGTTTTCACCATTGGGTCCTTTCACCCATGGTTCTCAAGCTTCCTTTTTACTTAAATATCATGTTTCTAAGTGATTTACTTATGGGTCTTACTTACTATGAATTTTACTATGAACTATGTTGGGGTTTTATAAAAGTATGACTATTTAAGCATGTTTTGATCTATGAATTTGTGATCCATTGTGGGATTTGATGAAGGGTCTCGATGTATCTTGCATGAGGGTGTTACCAAGTATTGGTGGGTGGTTTTACATTGAATTTTCTTGCATGATTTCACTCTTGAATTGCATGGTTTTACACTAGCATTACACACCCGCCAAGTATTTGATAAAATGTCTGATTATGGATTCTTGAGTTGATGAAGGTCTAAAGCATGGGATATGATTTGAATGACTTTATGATGATGAAAAGAACATATATGTGTCATTTTCCTCTATAGTGTTATGAGTTGACCAAGCCTCGTTCGGGGGGTTGTAGGCCTGGGTAACCATATTGAGAGGTTTGTACCTCGATTGCCTCACTCGGGAGGTAGTAGGCTTGTGCTACCAGATTGGGGGGTTGTACCTCAATAACCACATTAAGGTATTTGTACCTTGATTGCCTCGCTCGGGAGGTAGTAGGCCCCTCAATAACTATGTTGAGGGGTTTGTACCTCAATCGCCTTTCCAAAGGGGTGGTAGGCCTTGGATATTCTAGATTGATGGTCACTTTATACACACGTGTTATGTTTTATGTAAGCATGATTTACTCTAAGCATTATCCATGCATGCTAAAGTTTATAATAGGTTGGAGGCCTGGAGACACGCCTTAGAGACCAAAGGATTCAAATTAAGCAAGACCAAAACTGAATACTTGGAGTGCAAATTCAGTGTTGAGAAGGATGAAACAAACTTTGATGTGAGGCTTGCCACTCAGCCTATCCCCAAGAGGGAAAACTTTAAGTATCTGGGGTCCATCATCCAGAGTAACAGCGATATCGATGATGATGTCACACATCGTGTAGGGGTAGCATAGACTAAATGGAGGCTTTCCTCTGGAGTATTGTGCGATAAGAAGATACCACCTAAACTCAAAGGTAAGTTTACAGAGTGATGGTTAAACCATCGTTGTTGTATGGAGTGGAGCGTTGGCCGATTAAAAAGGTACATGTTCAGAAGATGTATGTCGCAGAGATAAGGATACTGAGATAGATGTGTGTTCACACTAGGAGTGACAAGGTTAGGAATGAGACCATTCGAGAGAAGCTAGAGGTGGCCCCGGTGGCCGAAAAATGAGGGAAGCGAGACTGCGATGGTTTGGACATGTGCAGAGAAGTAGTACAAATGCTCCTATTATGAGGTGCGAGAGGTTGGTTTTGGTAGATACTCGGAGGGGTAGAGGTAGACCGAAGAAGTACTGGGGGAAGTGATTAGACAAGATATGATGAAACTTGATCTTACTGAGGACATGACCTTAGATAGAAAGAAGTGGAGGTCGCGAATTAGAGTAGCAGGCTAATGGTAGGGTTAGGTTTTTTTAATCATGTGTTTGCATTATTTGGCGTATTATGTGTTAGTTTTATATTATTTATATATTGTTATTTCTTTTGTCATATCTAGTCTTTTCTTGCTTACGCATTTTGAGATGAGGGTTCACAGGAAACAACCTCTCTACTTCTATGATAGTGGTAAGGTTAGCGTACATTCTACCCTCCCAAGACCCCACTTGTGGGATTCTACTGGGTATGTTATTATTGTTTTTGTTTGTATCATTCATGCATGCTATATTGCTATATGCTTATTCATTGCCTATGCTTATACATTTTGATTATGTTACTTATTTCTTGTTGCATTGCATCCTACATACTTATTATATTCAAATGTACTAATGCATACTCTATGCCTACATGATGTTACAATGTAGGAACCCGCTTGATCATCCTTCTTTTCCACGTGGCTAGTAAGATCTCTCTCAAGCTAGTTGGTGAGTGTTCAACTTCGAAGATGATGTATTTTGCTCTAGTGGTATGCTAAGAGTCTGTTTCCTTTATTTGTATGCTTTGACTATTAGGGTGAGCCTAGTTGCTTGTCTTGGCCCCCGCTAAGTTCTGTGTTTATAGGTATTGTTGCATAAGTTATGTAATGATGTTATAAGAGATTGACTCTCTCTTGACTCTTTGATGTTTTATGATATGGAAGAGTTCCCTTAGCCCCTTATCCTTGCTTTATACTTTTGTTGCTGTTTTATTGCTTCCACGACTAAAGATGTGTAATGATATGTTAAGAGGCTTGATTGGGGTCCCTTTAGGTTCCCCATTCGCCATGTCACGTCTAGGCCCTATGCTTGGGTCATGACAAACTTGGTATTAGAGAACTAGGTTGTTAATGGACCTCGGCATCCAACACACTGCATCGATTAGAGTTTTATTCATGGTTGTGTTGTGCACCACAACTATAAGTAAGAGGCTTTGAGACATTTTAGGAAAAGTTTCCCTTCTTCTTACTCTATGTTGTGCCATATAAGTTAAGGTAAGATTTTCCCCCCTTAACAATTGTTCTTTGCTATCATAGATCATGCCTAACACATGAGGAAGAAGAGCCCCCACAGCCGAGAAACAACCGACACATGGTGAGCTCTAGGATGCTCTCACTTTGCTAGCTCAAGTTGTGGCTAATCAAGACAACCAAGGGGTCCAAGCCCCTCATGCTCCTACTCCAGTATTTAGGGAGAGGGACTTCATGAGGATGAACCCACCAGAGTTCAATAGGTCTAAGATGGACGAGGAATCTCAAGAATTTATTTATGATGTTCACAAAGAGTTGGCTATCATGGGTGTGAGGTCGGAGGAAAATCTTACCAACTCAAGGGGGTGGCACAAATGTGGTTCACTCAATGGAAGGAGGAGAAGGGGAACAACAATGTGGTTCTACGGAGGAGTTTAAGGCGACTTTCCTAAATTGGTTCTTCCCTCTTGAGCTTAGGGAGGCCAAAACGGTGTAGTTCATGAATTTGAAGCAAGGATCCATGAGTGTGAGGGAGTATACCCTCAAGTTGAACCAACTCTCAAAATATGCTCCACACTTGGTTGCTGACCCAAGGTTTAGAGTGAACAAGTTCATGATGGGTGTATCCAACTTGGTGACTGAGGAGTGCCGGTCCGCTATGTTGATTAGTGACATGGATTTGTCTCGCTTGATGACTTATACCGAACAAATAGAGGGGGAAAATTGAGGAATATAAGGGGTCATGAGGCCAAAAGTGCCCGTTTTGATGGTAAGTTCTAAAGTCCCAAGGGAGGCTGGTTTCACCAAGGCCAAGGGTCTTCTCATACTCCTAGTGGGAGATTTCCCAATGACTATGTGAGGCCCCAAGAGGGTGGTGGTGTGATGCCTACACTCGTGTATCCAAGATGTGGTAGGGGTCATAGTGGCCTATTCTTGAGGAATACTAATGATTGTTATGGTTGTGGGGAGATGGGGCATAAGGTGATGGATTACCCTCGAAATCGTAACAAGGGTAAGGATATTCGTCCTCAAGGCTGAGGTGCTTATGTTGTTCCTTTGGGTAGAGGAGGCCAACAAGGTGGTGCCCCAAGGTACAATCGGTTTTAAGCTCTTCATGGGAGGCAAGGGGTTGATGTGGTTCCCAATGTCATCATCGGTATATTAAAATTCTTTGATTTTGATGTGTATGCATTGATAGACCCGGGTGCCACTCTTTCTTTTGTTACTCCTCTAATTGCCAAAAAGTTTCATGTTAAGACTGAACTGTTGTGTGAGTCTTATGATGTCTCTACTCCTATTGGTGCATCTATAATTGCTAGAAAGGTCTATATAAATTATTCCATTTGCATCTTGCATAAAATATTGCCTTGTGATCATGTTGAGTTGGATATAGTTGATTTTGATGTCATTCTTAAGATGGATTGGTTGCATGCATATTATGCCTCTATTGATTGTAGAACCCGTAGGGTTAAATTTCAATTCCCAAAAGAACCCGTCCTAGAGTGGGAGCGTCATTATATGGTGGTCAAAGATAGGTTTATCTCTTGCATTAAAGCCCAAAATTTGATCTCTAAGGGTGTCGCTATCATCTTGTGAGGGTTAGGGATGTTAAGTCCAAAGTCCTTCCTATAGAGTTGATTTCGATATTAAATAAATTCCTTAAAGTCTTTCCAAGTGACCTTCCTGGAGTTTCTCCCGAAAGGAAAATAGACTTTGTTATAGACCTCCTTCCCGATACTCAATGCATTTCTATTCCCCCTTACCGGATGGCCTCGACGGAGTTAAAGGAATTTAAGGAGCAATTGAGGGACTTGTTGGAGAAGGATCTTATTAGGCCTAGCCAATCACCTTGGGGTGTACCGTTGTTGTTTGTGAAGAAGAAGGATGAGTGTCATAGAATGTGTATTGACTACCGGCAACTTAATAGGGTCAGCATAAAAAATAAGTATCTTCTCCCAAGAACTGATGATTTATTTGACCAACTTCAAGGGGATAGTCACTTCTCTAAGATTGATCTTCGATACGAGTATCATCAAATGAAGGTGAGGGAGTGTGACATTCCCAAGATGGCCTTCTGGACTAGGTATGGGCATTTTGAATTTGTGGCTATGTCTTTTGGGTTGACCAATGCATTGACTAACTTCATAGATCTTATGAATAGGGTCTTTAAACCCTACCTTGATTCACTTGTGTTAGTTTTCATTGATAATATTTTGATCTATTCTCATGGTGAGGAGGAGCATGTGGTTCATTTAAGGATAGTGCTATATAGGTTGAGGGAAGAGAAGTTGTATGCTAAATATTAGAAGTGTGAATTTTGGTTGAAAGATGTTGCCTTTCTAGGTCATGTAGTATCCGGGGATAGTATTAAGGTGGATCTTAAAAAGAAAGATGTGATTAGAAATTGTCCTAGACCATTGACCCCACCAGACATTAGAAGTTTCTTGGGCTTAGTGGGTTACTACCGGAGGTTTGTGAATGGGTTCTCATCTATTGCTTCCCCCATGACTAAGTTGACCCAAAAGAAGGCTAAGTTTGTGTAGACCAATGAGTGTGAAAAGATTTTCCAAACCTTGAAGCATAAGCTTGTGTACGCTCCTATCTTGTCTTTACTAGAAGAGTTGGAAGGGTTTGTTGTGTATTGTGATGTCTCTGGGGTTGATTTGGGTTGTGTTTTTATGCAAAATGATAAGGTGATAGCCTATGCTTCTAGGAAACTCAAAGTGCATAAAAAGAATTATCCTACTCATGATCTTGAATTGGCCACCGTAGTTTTTGCTTTGAAAATTTTTCATCATTATTTGTATGGGGTGTTTATTGATGCATTCATCGATCATAAAAGTCTCCAATATGCGTTCACTCAAAAAGATCTCAACTTGAGGTAACAAAAGTGGTTGAGCTTCTTAAGGATTATGATATGAGTGAGCATTATCATTCTGGTAAGGCTAATGTTGTGGCAGATACTTTGAGTAGGGTTTCTATGGGTATCTTAGCTCATGTTGATGATGGGGGAAATGAGGTAGCTAGGGAGGTTCATCGGTTGGCTAGATTGGGGGTTAGGTTGGAAGAGGTTGATAATGGTGGTATTGTGGTTATTGATGGTTCCAAATCTTCCTTGGTTGATGAGGTAAAAGAAAAATAAGATCTTGACCCCTCCTTGTTAGAATTGAAGACCTTGGTGAAAGAGGGCAAGGTAGAGGTTTTCTCTCCCAAGAGGGAGATGGTGCCTTAGGTACCAAAGTAGGTTATGTATGCCTAGTATTAACGGTTTGAGAGATAAGATTTTTGATGAGGCTCATAGTTCTTCCTATTCTATTCACCCCAATTCTACCAAGATGTATAGAGATTTGAGGGATGTATTTTGGTGGGAAGGTATGAAGAAAGACATTGCCAAATTTGTATCCGGTTGTCATAGTTGCCAATAATTCAAAGGTGAATACCGTAGGCCGGGTGGCCTAACCCAAGGCATAGAGATTCCTACTTGAAAGTGGGAGGAAATTAACATTGATTTTGTGGTTGGGTTGCCTAAGACTATAAGGGAATTTGATTCTATTTGAGTTGTGGTTGATAGGATGACAACGTTGGCTTATTTTCTACCAGTTAAGACTACTTATGGGGCCGAAGACTATACTAAATTTTACATTCATGAGTTAGTGAGATTGCATGGGTTGTCCTTGTCTATCATATCAGATCATGGTGCTCAATTAACTTCACACTTTTGGAGGTCCTTCTAAAGAGGTCTTGGAACCAAGGTAAAGCTTAGTACGACCTTTCACCCTCAAACGGATGGTCAAGCTGAAAGAACTATCCAAACTCTTGAGCATGATTAGGGCTTGTATTTTGGAGTTTTAAAGGTATTTGGTATGATCATTTTCCATTGATTGAGTTTGCTTATAATAATAGCTATCATTCTAGCATTGGTATGGCTCCTTTTGAGGCCTTCTATGGTAGGCATTGTAGATCACCGGTTGGGTCATTTGAAGTAGGAGAAATCGCTTTGTTGGGTCTGGATGTGGTTATGGAGGCTATAGAGAACGTAAGGTTAATTAGAGAAAGGTTGAAAATAGCCTAAAGTCCTCAAAAGTCCTATGCCGGCATGAGGAGAAGAGAGCTTGAATTTAAATTGGTGATTGGGTCTATTTGAAGGTATCACCCATGAAGGGTGTGATTCGTTTTGGTAAGAAGGGTAAATTAAGTCTAAGATTTCTGGGTCCTTATAGGGTATTGAGGAGGATAGGTAAGGTGGCCTGTGAATTGGAATTGCCTAGTGAAATTGATTTGGTTCATCCGGTATTCCATGTGTCTATATTGAGGAAGTGTGTGGGTGATCTGAATGCTATTGTTCCATTGAATATTGTGGGTATTGTTGAGGATAACTTGACTTATGAAGAGGTTCTGATAGAGACCTTGGATAGACAAGTGAAGAGGTTGAGGAACAAGGATGTTGCTTCCGTTAAAGTCCTTTGGAGGAATCAACAAATCGAAAGTACTACATAGGAGGCCGAACGGATATGCCAAAGCGATATCCCTTTATCTTCCATTCTACTTAAGCCTAATGTACTAACTCTAAGTCCCCTATGTGATTTCAATTCTTATGTTTCAGCCCTTATGTCATTTGCATGCATTCATGTTTGTATTGACAAAGTTCATGATGATTTTACCACTTATGTTGAGATTTTTAAAAATGGTGTTTAATTATATTGATGCATTCTTGTTGGAGCTGATTTCTTCATGATTACTCTTATTATGTATGCTTCTTTGACATTTGGGGACGAATGTTCCCAAAAGGGAGATATTGAAACGACCCTAAAAAGTGCCCGAAAATGTGCCTCGAAAGTGTCCAAAATCGTAATTTCTAAATATCTCAAAATATGTGCATGATATCAAAAATCCAACTTCATATTCTTGATGAGGGAGAAATATTGAGTTGGAAATGGGTCTAACCCCAATTTTAGAGCAACTGTATCAAAATTCAAAAATCCAAAAACGATGAATTCTAGTGTTGATCCGCGCCCCTGGCGCGATGTGGCTCTGGCGCGACGAGGCTGGGGCGCAGACCAATATTATTTTTGGCCAGTTTTATTAAGTCAGTCCAAGGCCTTTGGGTTTTGGGCCTAAGTCTTCCTATGCGTGAAAAAACCTATACTTAACCATATTTCACCTTCACATCATATAAGACATTCCCTAATACTCTCTCAAACACTTAGAGAAATATTTCACCCAAAATTCAAGTGCCAAAACTCATTCGGATCTTAAGGATTTTACTCAAGCTTCAAGTCTCCATTTCTAAACTTCATCAAGAATTCTCTAAAGTCAAGGTATGTGAGTTTCAACCATTTGGTCTTTTCACCCATAGTGCCCAAGCTTCTTTTTTACCTAAATCTCATGTTTTTAAGTAATTTACTTATGGGTCTTACTTACTATGAATTTGACTATGAACTATATTGGGGATTTTGTAAACGTATGATTGTTTAAGCATATTTTGAGCTATGAATTTGTGATCCATTATGGGATTTGATGAAGGGTCTTGATGTATCTTGCATGAGAGTGTTAATAAGTATTGGTGGGAGGTTTTATATTTAATTTTCTTGCATGATTTCACTCTTCAATTATATGGTTTCATACTAGCATTACACACCCGCCAAGTGTTTGATAAAATGTCTGATTATAGATTTTTGAGTTGATGAAAGTCTAAAGCATGACTTATGATTTGAATGACTTTATGATGATGAAAGGAATATATGTATGTGTCATTTTCTTCTATAATGTTTTGAGTTCACCAAGCCTCGCTCGGGGGGTTGTAGGCTCGGGTAACCACATTGAGGGGTTTGTATCTCGATTGCCTCGCTTAGAAGGTAGTAGGCCCACGCTACCGGATTGGGGGGTATACACCTCAATAACCACATTGAGGGGTTTGTACCTTGATTGCCTCACTCGGGAGGTAGTAGGCTCGTGCTACCATGTTGGGGGCGAGTATGTACCTCAATAATGACGTTGAGAGGTTTGTATCTCAATCGCCTCTCCAATGGGGTTATAGACCTTGGATATTCTATATTGATAGTCACTTCTTACACACATATTATGTTCTATGTAAGCATGATTTACTCTAAGCATCATTCATGCATGCCATATTGCTGTATGCTTATTCATTGCCTATGTTTATGCATTTCGATTATGTTGCTTATCTCTTGTTGCATTGTATCCTATATACTTAGTTTATTCAAATGTACTAGCATATACTCTATGCCTACATAATTGTTACAATGTAGGATCCAGAGCCCCGCTTGATCCTCCTCCTCCATGTGGCTAGTACGATCTTTCTCAAGCTAGTTGGTGAGTCCTCAACTCCAAGGACGATGTTTTTTGCTCTAATGTTATGCTAAGACTCTGTTTCCTTAATTTGTATGCTTTGACTATGAGGGTGAGCCTAGTTGCTTGTCTTGGCCCCCGCTAAGTTCTATGTTTAGAGGTGTTGTTAGATAAGTTACATAATGATGCTATGAGATTGACTCTCTCTTGACTCTTTGATGTTTTATGATATGGAAGAGTTCCCTTAGCCCCTTATCCTTGCTTTATACTCTTGTTTTTGTTTTAATGTTTCCGCAACTAAGGATGTGTAATGATATATTATGAGATAATGAGAGTCTTTACATGGCATAAGAACAAGAGATATCATCCCCGGAGTTGAGGACTCACTAAACTTGCTTTGAGAAGATAGTACTAGTCACCGGGAGGATGAGGATGATCGTGAGGAGCTCCGGTTCCTACATGGTAAAATCATGTAGGCATAGAGTATGCGTTAGTACGTTTGAATATACTAAACATATAGGATTCAATGCAACAATCGATAGGCAACATTACCAATGAATTAAATAAATATGTTAATGCTACTCCGGGCATATCATGTATATTCGTTGATCGTTATCTATCCATAATGATAACAATATAGCCAACTAACACCTAAAGAATTTACATCAAATTAATAAATATATAATACATAATTTACATTAACTTTTTATTATCTAATCATAATCAACTTATACACATTTTAATCAGTTTTGGAGCAAAAGTTTATTATGAAAATGATATACCTATAAATTATTTTCTTTATGTTAAAGGAATTCAACAATTAGAGTAGATAATTTTGCCTTTTTATATATTATATCCTTTTGATAAAAATACATTGATTTACTTTTTGAAATACTATGCAATTGAATATATAATAAAAAATATATTTTAATAATCGTAAGCAACAAATACTATATTAGCAACATGGCATGCATGATCAACGCTTGAAGTAAAACATGCTTATATAAAAATATAGTTCATGTGTAAGAAAAGATAATCATCATAAATTAAGCGAGCTTAGTACTTGGAATCCAAGGTAGGCCACCACTTGGTAGTGATTGAGAAATCAACCTCTCAATTGATTGATGGGCATGACCACCCTTATCAAAAGTGATTGAGGTATCAACCCCTCAATTGGTTGATGGAATACCAGCCCCATCCGAGGTGTTGAGGTATCAACCCTTCAATTGGTTGATGATTATCACCCTACCATCCATGGTGATTGAGGTATCAACCCCTCAATTGGTTGATGGGATACCACCCCCATCCTAGGTGATTGAGGTATCAACTCCTCAATTGTTAATGGTCAACTCATAACACTATGGATACTTTTCATGAAATCAACATATATATATCACCCTTTCATCATCATAAAGTCATACAAGCCATAGGTCTACGATGGATCATCAATAGTTCAAGAACCATAAATCGGACATTTTATCAAACACTTGGTGGGTGTCCAATGCTAGTGTAAAATCGTGAGTGAAATCATGCAAGAAAACTTGAAGTAAATCAACCCGCCAATGCTTGGTAATACCTTCATGCAACATACAGTAAAACCCTTCATCAAATCTCAAGATAGATCATGTTCAAACCTCAAAACATGCTTAAATAATCACACTTTTATGAAACCCCAACATAGTCCATAATCAAATTCATAATAAGTAAGACCCATAAGTAAATCAACTTAGAAACATGAAAATTATGTGAAATAGAAGCTTGGGCACCGTAGGTGAAAGGACCCAATGGTTGAAACCCACATATCTCAACTTTGGAGAATTCCTTGATGAAGATTGAGATGAGAACTTGAAGTTTGAGTGATTTTCTTAAGATTGGGAATGTATTTTGACGCTTGAATTTTGGGTGAAATATTTGTCTAAGTGTCTGAGAGAGTACTGGGGAATGTCTTGTATGATATGAAGGTGAAATATGGCTAAGTATAGATGTTTTTACGTATGGTAAGACTTAAGCCCAAGACCCAAAAGCCCTAGACCGAGCTAACAAAACTAGGCAAAAAATATAGCATCTCTGTGCCATGGACGCGTCGCATCAGGGGTGCGAAAAGCTCTCTGGAAATTGCAATTTAAAAATTTTAAATTTTGATACGGTTGCTCTAAAATCGGGGTTAGACCCATTTCCCACTCAATTTTGCTCCATGATAAAGAAAATGAAGTTGAATTTTCGATATCACGCACGAAGTTTGAGATATATGAAAATTATGATTTTGGACACATTCAAGACATATTTTTGGACTTTTTGGGATCGTTTCATCTTCTTCACTAAAACTTACACCTTTTGTGGTTGTCAATTGTACACCATTGCTACTCACCCGAGATAAATACTCATTCTCTTTCATTTTGATGATATCAAAATGACAAAATCTCCAATTTATTGTATTTCTTTCCGTTAGTAATCATTTATCGCAATCAAAAAAAAATAACAAACTTTTCCCTCCAAAAAATCAATTTAGATTTTCGCATCAAAATAAATGATGCTTTGCCAAAAATTTTGTAAGATAGATCTACATAAAAAGAAATTAAAAAGGAAAAAGCAACAGAAGAAGAATTGGAGAAGGTGAGGGAAAGAGAGAGTTGGAGGGGATGATTGGGGTGTACGTGTGCACGTAAAAAGGGATGATGAAAATGGTAAATGAGAATACAGGGAGGGGAATATTGGGTGGGGAAGCAGAAGATCCTTTTTCCCAAAAATTTTATTTATTTTGTTAATTTTCTTAAATTCTAGTGTCTAAGTTAGGGAAAAAAAGGACATCGTGTCTGCTTAACAGCTTTATGCATGTCGTGTTTATCAAAAAAAAAAAAAAAAGAAAGAAGTGAAACACATGATTTTTGTCATGTCAACATTTTATGTTTAATAGAAATTATTTTTGAACAAATAAGATATTTAATAGGTACAAAGATGAGTAGAGATGTCTAGGTGAAATATGCCGACAACTTTAAGAAATCGCATATGATATCGGCCTTTAAAAATTGTCAATATTATCAAATAAAATATTTAAGTGTGAATATAAATGAAATAGTAAAGTATAAACTCCCATGAATAATGATATTTATAGCCAATAAAAGGTAGTATGAACATGTGTTTTTTTTTATGCCTTAGAAGAAAAATCACAACTCTTTGGAAATGTTGCAACGCATCGAAAATGTCACAACCCTTTAATATAATATAATATAATATAATATAATATAA
>JAABOM020005125.1:0-20291 GCA_011800125.2 Solanum clarkiae | reverse complement strand
TTGATCAGTTACAGGGTGCCAAATGCTTTTCAAAAATTAATTTGAGATCAGGTTATCACCAAGTGAGGGTGAAGGAGGAAGATATACCTAAGACTACTTTCGTAACACGCTATGGTCATTTTGAATTTCTTGTCATGTCATTTGGGCTAACGAATGCACCAGCTATTTTTATGGATCTGACGAATAGGGTATTTAAGCCATTCTTGGTTGTGTTCGTGATAGTATTCATATATGACATTTCGGTATATTCAAGATCAGAAAAGGATCACACAGATCACTTGCGACAGGTGTTACAGAATCTTCGTGATTGAAAGTTTTATGCCAAGTTTTCTAAATGTGAATTTTGGCTAAAATCAATAGCATTATTGGATCATGTCGTGTCTGATAAGGGGATAAGGGTTGATTCACAAAAGATAGAAGCTGTACAAGATTGGCCAAGATCAACAACACTCACGGAAGTTCGGAGCTTCTTAGGTTTGGCAGGTTATTACAGGAGGTTTGTGGAAGGTTTTTCTTCTATTTCTGCACCTCTAACAAAGCTGACACATAAGATGACCAAGTTCCAATGGAATGATGCATGTGAAAGAAGCTTCCATGAGCTAAAAAATAGGCTAACTTCTGCACCTATGCTAGTACTTCCAGAAGGCACCGAGGGATATGCAGTATATTGTGAAACTTCAGGAGTTGGCTTAGGGTGTGCATTGACACAGCATGGTAAGGTAATTGCTTATGCGTCCAGACAGCTACGACTACATGAGAAAAACTATCCAACACATGATCTTGAACTAGCAGCGGTTTTGTTTGCCTTGATGATATGGCGCCACTATTTGTATGGGGTTCACGTTGACATATATACTGATTATAAGAGCCTACAATACATCTTCAAGCAGAAAGATCTAAACTTAAGACAACGGAGATGGCTAGAGCTAACAAAGGATTATGATATTGATATGTTATACCATCCGGGAAGAGAAAATGTGGTAGCTGATGCTCTGAGTCGTAAGGCAATCATTAATACTGGTGATCCAATTGTGATGAGTCAGGGAGTGGCTAAGGATCTATGTCAACTAGCCAGTTTGGGAGTTTGCCTTCTTGAAACCCTAAAGGAAGAGGTTATTGTGTATAATGATGCGGAGTCTTCATTGGTAATGGAGGTGAAAGAAAAATAGTTCGAGGATCCTATTCTACGACAATTTAATAAAAAGGTGAATCAGGGTACGATAAAGGGCTTTGACTTGACACAAAATGGGGCACTTTACTGCCAAAATAGATTATGTGTGCCTGATATTGATGGATTAAAAAAGAGGATAATGGAAGAAGCCTATCATTCCTGATATTCTATCCATCCAGGATCAAGTAAGATGTACCATGACCTAAAGCGGATGTTTTGGTGGGGAGGCATGAAAAAGGACCTTGAAGAATTTGTGGCTCAATGTCCAAATTGCCAACAGGTGAAAGTAGAACACCAAAAGCTACGAGGTTATGTGTAGTGTATAGAGCTTCCAACCTAGAAGTGGGATATGATCTATATGGACTTTGTTACCGGTTTGCCTCGCTCATTTCAAAAGTTTGAGTCCATATAGGTAATAGTTGAAAGACTTACAAAGTCAGCACACTTCTTGCCAGTTATGAGTGATTATACAGCTGAAGAATGTGCCAAGCTATTCCTCAAAGAGATAGTTAGGCCACACGAAGTCCCAATCTCCATTATATCTGACTAAGGAGCTCAATTCACTATGAAGTTTTGGAAGTCCTTCCAAAGGAGTTTAGGAACATAAGTGAATTTGATTACAACATTCCACCCTCAAATAGATCGTCAAGCAGAACGCACCATTCAGACACTTGAAGATATGTTGCGAGCTTGTGCATTGGTCTTTAAAGGCAGTTGGGTGGACCATTTGCAACTTATTGAATTTTCCTATAATAACAGCTACCACGCGAGTATCAAGATGGCACCTTATGAAGCTTTGTATGGGAGAAAATGTAGGTCACCAATAAGATGGTTTGAAGTGGGTGAAACCACCTTACTTGGGCCAGATCTAGTACAACAAGCCATGGAAAAAGTTAAGGTGATACAATAGCGACTAGAAACAACCCAAATCATCACAAACCATATGCAGATTCTAGGAGGAGAAGACTAGAATTCTCAGTGAGGGATTGGGTATTTTTAAATATGTCTCTAATGAAAGGGGTTATGAGATTTGGTAAGAAAGGAAAACTGAGCGCATGTTACATAGGACCATATCAAATTATTAAGAGGTTCGGGCAGGTTGCATATGAGGTAGAGCTACCCCAAGAGCTTTCAATGGTTCATCCAGTTTTTCATGTCTCAATGCTTCGTAAATGCATAGGTGACCCATGCCATATCACTCCAAGGGGTATTGGGCCCACTAGCCACCCTGAGTCTATTTGTCCCACGACCAATAAGATGATCATACTTATGTGTCTAGAATGTGAAGTAATTTAAACAACTCATTATCACCTGCCGGGGGGAACTTAACCTATTTGTTTTTCTTGTAGGACGGCTCAAGTTTATGAACTATTAAGGACTAGAATAATGACTCAACCTCATCCCTTTCTCAAAGTATGGTGGGAAAGAATGAACGAGTGCGACAAAAGAAAGATTCAAAAGCACATAAGCCATCTCCCCTCTCTAATGGAAATGGAGGCTTGACCAGATCTAATTGGTGCAAAGATCAAGTTTTGGGATAGCAATTGCATGGTATTCCATTTTGGAGACGTTGAATTA
The DNA here is from genome assembly GCA_011800125.2 of Solanum clarkiae. NCBI lineage: Eukaryota > Viridiplantae > Streptophyta > Magnoliopsida > Solanales > Solanaceae > Solanum > Solanum clarkiae. The sequence goes on along the minus strand of JAABOM020005125.1, from coordinate 17,542 downwards.
ACTCCTATGCTAGAGGAAGTATTAGCAAGTTACGAAAGTGTAGGCATGTATAATAAGAGAAAGTCTAAGCTGGACAATGACATTCTAATTCCCAAGGTGTGGGGTCCAAAGGAGATTAAGGAAGCACTCTTATCATTTGATGTCAAATGGATAAGTTGGCTCAAAGGTTCGAACATCCCACTTTGAAAGTTGTACACTGATTCGAACGCGCTAATGGCTATGAAATCTTTAAAGGGGAATTTACTTCCGAACAGGCTTGGGAAGAGGTAGCCTTTTGTTTTCGCGGTATGTTTATTGGGGACCATGGTTTTTCCCCAAAATCTGGGGTATGCCATTCATTCGAGCATGATAATGGTTACTCATACCATCTTCAACGGGGTTAAATATGGAACATCAACCAAGTATTACACCTTAGCACCTATGATCCTCATTGATATTCACAGGGCTTTGGACAAATGTCAAAGTTGGAGTCGATTCTTTCAAGGTTGCAACCTGATACTTCAGTGGTGGATGATGAAGCACTTACTCAAAGCCCATAACCCCACTGAACCAGATCCAAAATGTCAAAATGATCAATTCACTTCTCATAGTTGGTGGTTACACTTTAATCACTTCAAAGCAGGGAATGGAAAAAAATTCTGGATACCAATATTGAGTGGATTGCGAGATGAAGATGTACAATAGTCCATTGATGATGTTGTTATGAGTGGCATTGTAATTCGAGTAAAGAACTTCCTTTTTTGATATTTGTCGGACATAGAGGCACCGGACCATATGCTCTCGGTCAATTTCTCAAGTACTTAGGTTGTAAGCAAGTCGTTCCTCAGACAGCAGACATGAGGAAATTTGCGACAGACCACAAAGACGGTCAGGTATCCTTCACTAGGATGATGATTTGAGAATGGAAAACTCGGAGTATGGTGGGAGATAAGGTTCCCAATAGGTTTAATACCGAGTATAATGGTGCATATAAGGATTGGTTGAAAAAGAATCTTGCTGGAATAATCAAGCCTGCCCGAATGTGCCCTGTTACATCAAGGATGTTGAAGCAGAAAGTCAAGTCTTAGTTCATCGACTCCAAGAGAAGTATCAAGAAAATCATTTGGCCCATGAATATCGACACTTGGAGGATGGTAAGATTGTAGAGCAGCTTAGGCAGGAGCTCAGTAGAGCGAGGCAATGCGTAACTGGGCTGGATGATTGCATGGAGTAACAAATTCAGACTATGGGAAAAGCCAGTCATGAAGAAGGGGCTCAGTTGGCAAGGGACTATTCGTGGGAAGATAGATACTTCATGTGGCAGTAGGTCGACATAGCTAAAAGGGCAAGGGTCAGTGAGAGAGCCGAAGCAGTCTGAAGTCTTTTGTTGTCCCCTGCGTGGGATTGCTTTTATTTCTGTATTTTCTTCTTTTAAGAGTTTAGAGATGTATCATTCTTTATGTTTTGAAAGCACTTTTGATGTATTTTTCAATATGTATAGTAAGCATTTTATTTTGCAAATGAAAGTACTTTTGGGATAATGGATTGACTTTTAAATTAATACACATCCTTCAATTCGATAGGCCTACCCCTGGCATAAAAGGGACACCTGCATTTAGGTCACGCAATAACTGTTTCTATGCTATTTGTTATAACGGTTTGTATGATTATTTTATTTTATTTGAGTAAAATTCTAGCCTACTCCTTTTCAAATTTTTCTAGAGCCACCTAGGCATAAATCCCAGTCACTATCAAATATGCGACCAAATAATTCTTCGAGTCTCAAGTTTCTCAGCAAAATTCGAATTTCTTAATCCACTTTTAAACTTTCATTCTTCCATCTCAGTAAAGTTAGATTTGCTGTCAGGATAGAGAAAAGGAAAAACGCTAAGAGCTCCGAATGCATATTGACAAGGATGCTAGGCAAGGTCACCCAAGAGGTCCTGGAAAATGGAGGAGTGAATCAAGCTACCAAGATAATACTTCCTAAAATAGCTAAAGCTGATGAGAAAAAAATACCGAGGACAAAAGAGCAAGTCTGAGTATGGCATGTCAAATACTCGAAGAATATTTGTCTACTGTGGAGGAATATCTTGGAAACATATTGGCTCGAAACATAAAAGTAGAGATGGAACTCAAGGCCACCATGGAGGAAATAGCCAGGCTGAAGCAACAGAATCCCCATTGCGCCCTCCCAAGACCGAGTAAAGAGGCCGAGGGGGTTGAGGTTGACATCCCGCCAAAAGAGTGATTCAAATCAAGTTTGAAGAAGGAAATCAACAAATTAACAGAAGAAGTCTCAGTAGAGACATTTTATGTTTCTTAGCAATATTTCTATTCTGTATTTTTCTTTTTTTCGTGTAATGTAGTCTATTTGAACCAAGCTATTCCGTGTAGTCTCGAACTACGTAGGTCCTGATTTCTCATATGTGAGATACGTAGGCAGCCTTTTAGGCCCAACCCCTATCTTTCAAAAAGCTTATCTTTTCCTTGATTTACATAATTAACAATGCAAGAAGACCTGATTTAGCACGAATCGATCTTCTTAATCCATTATTTATGAAATCATATAGGCAAAGTCCTGCCTATTTACCGTATCTAGCATATCAGTGGGCTAGTTTACTTTCGAATAAAACAACAATTGTGTGCTTCTTGATTTATGTGTGCTATCTTACATTACCTATTAATCTAAGGGAACTAACATGCTTGCCTTTGAGTAATATTTCTTACAGGTAATTTAGAATTGATCTGTGTTGATAAAGTTGGCAAATCATCCTTATTTCACTCGATCAAAAGCCCACAAAGATCCCTCCCTTGACCAAAACCAGCGGAAAGAAAAAATAACAGAAGAAACAATGATGATACAAGCCTGACTGAGATTACTGTGACAGATTCCATTGTCGCGCAATAGAACAAATTGATTAGACAGTTGATACAACAGATTGTTGAGATGAAGATGGAAATGAAGAAGACTCAAGAGTTAGCAAATTTGGCCATCACTTCTAATCTTCCTGGTCCAGACGATGGGAGGCCTCTATTCCATTTTCCTTCTCCTAATCTATCTCATCAACCTCTCCCTATCTCAACAAATCCACCAATTACCCCTACTCCAGCCTCTCCTGTCATTGACTTGACTACCCCCGATGCAGGACATTCTAATCTTTTTCCCCAAGCACCACCCCCTCTCCGAAATCTAAATATTACTAGTGCCTAAGTCTGCAGTTCCTCTCAAATTCTACACACTACCCAACCCCAGATAATCCTTCTTGAAAGCCAAGCTCCGGACTAATACAACCCACCTACCACCCAAATTGTGCCTCCTAAAATCCCCTTCCATATCCCACACTACTGTTGTTTGTTATTTCATCTTTGTTTCCTGCTAGTCGTGTTTGCATTTTATGGGTTGTCTATGTACGTTGGTATCAAATATGACTGCTGTTTGTTTCTAGATAGATTCTAAGATATCGATGATTAACATTTTTTTAGAGTTATTGACAGTTCACAAAAGTTTTTGGTGCACTTTCACTGCTAAAAGACTAACCATATCTTATAGCATGACTAGATTTTCTTCTTTTCTTTTCTCTGATTCTCAAAGCACCCTAAATCCCCATCATTTCCTTATTATTTTGTTATTGCTGCCCTATTTACCTGCATAGTTGTTTTAGTTTCATTCGTACCCCTAAATTTAAGTTTTAACTGTCAAGTCATGGGTGTATCTACAAGTATTTCTTGTCAAAATGATTTCTTGTGGTAACGTAATAACTGATTCACTTATAACCTTAAGTGTTAGTTGGTTTTAAGAAGTGGAAAGACTGGTTCATTATACTTATGATTCATTTTAACAACATGATTAGTTCCACCCCCCACCCCTACTTCATGGTTCCAATTCTTGTTTATAAGTCTGTTGAAATTTTAAATTGTCATTTTGTTGTTCTATTTTGAGCTTTCTTTAGTTATATTTGCTTTCAATGAGATACACCATTAGCTTCAATGTCAACTTGACCATTTTCTAGTGTTTTAAGGGGGTTTAACACTGCCTATTTTGCTTACTTTTACTTGAGAATGACTACGTCTTCTATTTTCTTTGATTAAATACTTTTCAGTTTGCCTCAATTGTTAAAAGGATGGTTGATAATTAGTCTAGCTCCTCCTTGTCTTTGTTTGAATTTCTCACTCCTTTCTTTATATGGGGAAAATGATTTAAGTCAGTCGATTTGAGTTCCTCCTTTGAAGTAATATGTTGAACCCTAGTAGCATGTTTATGTTTGTTTCTTGAGGTTAATATTCAAATTTGGTCACTGGAAGCTTTGTTTTAGTTTAAGTTTGGACAAGTTCTTCTTGTTAAGCCTCGTCTGATTTGTAGTTTATTGAAAATGTCTCACTCTTTACTTCTAATCTCCGTCTATTGTCATCTATTGTAAATCATTTAGTAACATTCAGAAATTACTTTAAGATAAAGCATGTAGAAATCATGTGATTAAGTTGCCATGTCCTCCTCCATGTCCCCTTAGCTGCTAAGTTTTCTAGAAATGTTTCAAGTATCATGTCTATACGCACCGAAGAAGGCCAACTTTGTTTAATTTCAAGCATGATTTTCTCGTTTCTCCACATCTCATTAATATTCTTAGCATGAAAAGTTTTCTTTATGCAATGATATTTTTGTTCTCTTAAATTTAATTTTGAATATATTTAGCTGCTTATGTATTTTAGTTAACCTTAGGTAGTGGTTAAATTGCTTAATCCAATCCTAGGCTTCAAGTCTTCTTTACAATTTATCTAATAGCAGTTTTCGATTGCTTTACTCCATTTGGATTATTATTTTGTTGCACTAATTGCCCTCTACTTTCCATGATTTGTTACTTAAGGCCTAAGAGTTGAATGTCATATCCTTTTATTCTTATGGTATGAAAATTTGGGTAATTTCCTTACAGTAGTTTCTCTAGTTATTATTAGTTCCAGAAATGTATACCTTAGAATTGATCTTTCGTTTCTTTCTTATTTCATATGTCTCATTTTTAGTTAAGTCTAAATGTTGTGTTTCCTTCGTCTAGTTCATTATGAGCTTTGTTAATATATGCCTTCATTGTTTGAGCTCCTTGTTTCTCTTAAAATAGCATATAGTGGATTTTGTTAATACACTAATCTTGAAGTTCCCTACTTTATTATTATTTCAAATCTACAGTCTTGAGTTATATATAGTATCCTAAGGTTGCTGCCCTGATTTTGGTTTCATTTAACAAACGCGTTTTATTGTGTTATCTTAAGTGTAATTTTGATTGAAACTTGTGGGCTGTTGGATGGAAGGCGATGGCCTCACGTCCTTAGTGACTGATTTCTTACTGTTCTAAGACTGGTTCAAGGCTGTTTTTATGTGTGAATGTTGTTGGAACAGTTTGGTTAGAGTTGGAACAGGTTTGGAATTGTCGACGTCGAAATGTAGCAAAGGGAGGTAACGTTATGCTGTCTATTTGTAGATTGTGTAGAATTGTTATGTCTTGTGCTTTGAGGGTTGTGTCTATATAGAATCTTATTTATCGATGTGTTGTGCATCACATTTATATGCAGGATGCTACGTGACATTTAGGAGTTGTTACTTGCTTTTCGTTCTTTAGATCGTGCCATAGAGCTAAGTGTAATAGGTGCAGTATGTCTAATTCTAAATAATTTTGTATAACAAGTATGCCAGAAACCCGAAAAAAACAAAAGTAAAGGGAAGGGGGTAGAAGTGGTGGTTGGCATACCCAGTCAGGTGAGATAACGAGATGAGGTTCGAGCAGAGTCTTTGTCACAGACATCTCCAACTCCTCCAGTTCCTGATGAACCCGAGAGTAGTGAAATTCTCCCAGAACCACCTATTGATGCTACCGTGCCGGATTTGAGAAATGCAGTCCAACTATTGACATGTATAGTTGCTGGCCAAGGTCAAAGGCAGGAAGGTCCAATTATGGGTACAGGTGGTACAAATAGGGCAGCTGGCATTAGGATACGTGATTTTCTTAATTTGGACCCTCCATCCTTCACTGGGTCAGATCCAAATAAAGATCCTCAAGACTTTATTGATCAGATTCAGCACTTTAGATGTTATGCATGTGAGTGGTACCGAAGTTGTCGAGTTAACGACATATAGGTTGAAGGGTGTGGCTGTATTGTGGTATGAAGCTTGGAAGCAATCTAAGAGCATAGATGCACCTCCAACTACCTGAGAAGAGTTCAAAGAGGCATTTCTTGACCATCATTTGCCATTAGAGATCCGAGAGGCCTGTACAGATCAGTTCCTGAATCTCCACCAAGGGAATATGAGTGTGAGGGAGTATAGCCTTCAATTTAATTCCTTGGCAAGGTATGCTCCTAATGTAGTTGTTACCATGACAGATAGAGTTCATCGATATATAGATAGGTTGGATATGTATCTGGTTAGAGACTGCACCATTGCTTACTTGAACAAAGATATGGACATAGCTAGAATGCAGACTTTTGCACAAAAATCAGAGGATCAGAGGCAGAGGAGAAGGACACAAGAGTTAGAAATGGGGCAGGCCAAGAGAGCCAGATCTACAGGGCAGTTTACACTATTCCAAGGTGAGCTTAGGCCTCGGTTTCTAATAGACCACCTAGGCCATCATCCTCCTACTCTGCAGCCAGTACTCCACCACAATTTCAAGGGTATCGAAGTAATCAGTTTGGTCAACGAGGTGATAGACCAAGTATATGGACAACAGGATATTCAGCAGGCCAACCAATGACTATTATGAAGCCTTGTAGACAGTGTGGAAGGAGTCATCCGGGTATATGTCGTGTTGGGATAGATGTTTGCTATTGGTGTGGTACGCCTGGGCACATGATGAGGGATTGCCCGAGAAGACGTATGGGTGGTATGGCACAACTTACTGGGTTAGCTGTTACATTGTCGTCATTAGTTCCTCCAGCAGGTAGGGGTCAGTAGGTACCTATAGGTCATGGTAGAGGTGTGAGAGGGGCAGCTAGCCCCAGTAGAGTCCAGAATCGCACTTATTTTCTAGGGAATCAGCAAAATTTAGAAGCTTCACCTGATGTGGTCATAGGTACATTGTCCATTTTTTCACATAATCTATATGCATTAATTGACCCTGGTTCTACACTGTCATACATCACTCCACTAGTTGCTGGAAAGCTTAAGAGAATACCTAAATTATTGAACAAACCATTTGAAGTGTATACACCAACCGGTGAATCTATTATGGTTAGAAGGGTTTATTATGACTATGTAGTAACTATTTGTGATCGAGACACATTGGTTAACCTAATTCAGTTAGAAATGGTTGAATTTGATGTTATAATGGGTATGGATTGGTTAGGTTCTTGTTATGCCACGTGGATTGCCGAACTAAGAGAGTGTACTTCCACTTTCCAAATGAGGCAGATATTGAATGGGAAGGCAATGTTGGGGTGCCAAAGGGTAAGTTTATCTCTTATTTTAAGGCAAGAAAGATGATATCCAAGGGGCATATGTGTCATCTAGTTAGGGTGAGGGATATGAAGAAAGAATCACCAATTCTTCAATCAGTTCCAATAGTGAATGAATTTGTCGATGTGTTCTCTGAAGAACTCTCAAGCTTACCTCCTGAACGAGAAATAGATTTTGGTATTGATTACTTCCAGGCACTAATCTATTTTTATCCCTCCATACGGAATGGCCCCAGCAAAATTGTGTGAATTAAAAGAAAACAGTTAAAAGATTTATTAGAGAAGGGTTTATAAGACCTAATATGTCCCCCTGGTGTGCACCAGTGTTATTTGTACACAAATAGGATGACACCTTGAGAATGAGTATCAACTATCGACAATTGAATAGGGTGACAATTAAGAATAAATACCCCCTCCCCAGGATTGTTGATTTATTTGATCAGTTACAGGGTGCCAAATGCTTTTCAAAAATTGATTTGAGATCAGGTTATAACCAAGTGAGGGTGAAGGAGGAACATATACCTAAGACTGCTTTCATAACAAGCTATGGTCATTTTGAATCTCTTGTCATGTCATTTGGGCTAATGAATGCACCAACTATTTTTATGGATCTGATAAATAGGGTATTTAAGCCATTCTTGGTTGTGTTCCTGATAGTATTCATAGATGACTTTTCAGTATATTCAAGATTAGAAGAGGATCACGCAGATCACTTGCGACAGGTGTTACAGATTCTTCGTGATCGACAGTTGTATGCGAAGTTTTCTAAATGTGAATTTTGGCTAAAATCAATAGCATTCTTGGGTCATGTTGTGTCTGATAAGGGGATAAGGGTTGATTCACAAAAGATAGAATTTGTATAAGATTGCCAAGACCAATGACACCCACGGAAGTTCGGAGCTTCCCAGGTTTGGCAGGTTATTACAGGAGGTTTGTGGAAGGTTTTTCTTCTATTTCTACACTTCTAACAAAGCTGACACATAAGACGACCAAGTTCCAATAGAATGATGCATATGAAAGAAGCTTCCATAAGTTGAAAAATAGGCTAACTACTGCACTTGTGCTAGTACTTCCAGAAGGCACCGAGAGATATGCAGTGTATTGTGATGCTTCAGGAGTTGTCTTAGGGTGTGTATTGACAGAACATGGTAGGGTAATTTCTTATGCATCCAGACAGCTATGACCACATAAGAAAAACTATCCAGCACATGATCTTGAACTAGCAGCAGTTATGTTTGCCTTGACGATATGGCGCCACTATTTGTATGGGGTTCACATTGATATATATACTGATCATAAGAGCCTACAATAAATCTTTAAGCAGAAAGACCTAAACTTAAGGCAACGGAGATGGCTAGAGCTAATAAATGATTATCATATTGATATACTATACCATTTGGGAAGAGAAAATGTGGTAGCTGATGCTCTAAGTCGTAAGGCAATCATTAATACTGGTGATCCAACTGTAATAAGTCAGGGAGTGGCTAAGGATCTACATCGACTGGCCAGTTTGGGAGTTTGCCTTCTTGAAACTCCAAAGGAAGAGGTTATTGTGTATAATGCTGCACAGTCTTCATTGGTAATGGAGGTGAAAGACAAACAGTTCGAGGATCCTGTTCTACGACAGCTTAAGGAAAAGATAAATCAGGGTACGATATAGGGCTTTGACCTTACACAAAATGGGGCACTTTACTACCAAAATAGATTATGTGTGCCTGATATTGATGGATTAAGAAAGAGAATAATGGAAGAAGCCCATCATTCCCAATATTCCATCCATCCAGGATTAACTAAGATGTACCATGACCTGAAGCAGATGTTTTGGTGGGGAGGCATGAAACAGGACCTTGAAGAATTTGTGGCTCAATGTCCAAATTGCCAACAGGTGAAAGTAGAACACCAAAGGCTACGAGGTTATGTACAGTGTATAGAGCTTCTAACCTGGAAGTAGGATATGATCAATATGGACTTTGTTACCAGTTTGCCTCTCTCATTTTAGAAGTTTAAATCCATATGGGTAATAGTTGACAGACTTACAAAGTCAGCACATTTCTTTCCAGTTAGGAGTGATTATACAACAGAAGAATATGCAAGCTATTCCTCAGAGAGATAATCAGGCTACACGGAGTCCCAATCTCCATTATATCTGACTGAGGAGCTCAATTCACTGCGAAGTTTTGGAAGTCCTTCCAAAGGAGTTTAGGGACACAAGTGAATTTGAGTACAAAATTCCACCCCCAAATAGACGGTCAAGCAGAACACACTTTCAAACACTTGAAGATATGTTGTGAGCTTATGTATTGGACTTTAAAGGCAGTTGAGTGGACCATTTTCCACTTATTGAATTTTCCTATAATACAGCTACCATGTGAGTATCAAGATGGTACCTTATGAAGCTTTGTATGGGAGAAAATGTAGGTCACCAATAAGATGGTTTGAAGTGGGTGAAACCACCTTACTTGGGCCAGATCTAGTACAATAATCCATGGAAAAAGTTAAGGTGATACAACAATGACTAGAAACAGCCCAAAATCGTCACAAATCATATGCAGATTATAGGAGGAAAAGACTGGAATTCTCAGTAGGGGATTGGGTATTTTTAAAGGTGTCTCTAATGAAAGGGGTTATGAGATTTGGTAAGAAAGGAAAACTGAGCCCACATTACATAGGACCATATCAAATTATTAAGAGGTTCAGGCAGGTTGCATATGAGCTAGAGCTACCGCAAGAGCTTTCAATGGTTCATCCAGTTTTTCATGTCTCAATGCTTAGTAAATGCATAGGTGACCCATCCCATATCACTCCAAGGGGTATTGGGCCCACTAGCCACCCTGAGTCTATTTTTCCCACGACCAATAAGACGATCATACTTGTGTGTTTTAATTGAAGAATGTGTAGTAATTTAAACAACTCGTTATCACCTGTCGAGGATGGGAACTTAACCTATTTGTTTTTCTTGTTGGACGGCTCAAGTTTATGAACTCTTAAGGACTAGAATGGTGACTCAATCTCATCCCTTTCTCAAAGTATGGTGGGCAAGAAAGAATGAGTGCGACAAAAGAAAGATTCAAAAGCACGTACAGTATCTCCCCTCTCTAATGGAAATGGAGGCTTGACCAGATCTAATTGGAGCAAAGATTAAGTTTTGGGATAGCAATTGTATGGTATTCTATTTTGGAGTCGTTGAATTAACTCCTACACTAAAGGAAGTATTAGCAAGTTACGAAAGTGTAGGCATGTAGAACAAGAGAAAGTCTAAGCCGAACGACGATATTCTAATTCTCAAGGTGTGGGGTCTAAAGGATATTAAGGAAGCACTCTTATTAGTCGATGTCGAATGGATAAGTCGGCTCAAATGTCCGAACATCCCACTTCAAAAGTTGTAAATCGATTCGAAATCACTAATGGCTACGAAAATTTTAAAAGGGAATTTACTTCTTACCAGGCTTGGGAAGAGGCGGCCTTTTGTTTTCGAAGTATGCTTATTGGGGACCATGGTTTTTCCCCAAAATCTGGGGCATGCCATTCATCCGAGCATGATAACGGTTACTCATGCCATATTCAATGGGGTTAAATATGGAACATCAACCAAGTATTACACCTTAGAACCTATGATCCTCAATGATATTTATAGGGCTTTGGACAAATGTCAAAGTGGGAGCCGATTCTTTCGAGGTTGCAACCTGATACTTCAGTGGTGGATGATGAAGCACTTACTCAAAGCCCATAACCCCACTGAACCAGATCCAAAATGTCGAGATGATCAATTCACTTCTCACAGTTAGTGGTTACACTTCAATCACTTCAAAGCAGGGAATGGAAAACAATTCTGGATACCAATATTGGGTGGATTGCGAGATGAAGATGTACAGTAGTCCATTGATGATGTTGTTGTGAGTGACACCAGAATTCAAAGTAAATAACTTCCTTTCTTGATATTTTCCGAACTTAGAGGCACCCGACCATATGCTCTCGGTCGAGTTCTCAGGCAGTTAGGTTGTAAGCAAGTCGTTCCTCAGACAGGAGACATGAGGAAATTTTTGACGGACCACAATGGTTAGCTATCCTTCACTAGGATGATGATTTGAGAATGGAAAACTTAGAGTGTAGTAGGAGATAAGGTTCCCAAAAGGTTTAATACCGAGTGTAGTGGTGCGTATAAGGATTGGTTGAAGAAGAATCTTGTTGGAACAATCAAGCCTGGCCCGAATGTGGCCTGTTACATCAAGGATGTTGAAGCAGAAAGTCAGGTCTTAGTTCATCGACTCCAAGAGAAGTATCAAGAAAATCATTTGGCCCATGAATATCGACACTTGGAGGATGGTAAGGTTATAAAGTATCTTAGGCAAGAGCTTAGTAGAGCGAGGCAATACATAACTGGGCTGGATGATCGCATGGAGTAACAAATTCAGACTATGGGAAAAGCCAGTCATGAAGAGGGGGCTCAGTTGGCAAGGGACTATTTGTGGGAAGATAGATACTTCATGTGGCAGGAGGTCGACACAACTAAAAGGGAAAGGGTCAGTGAGAGAGCCGAAGCAGTCTGAAGTCTTTTGTTGTCCCCTGCGTGGGATTGCTTTTATTTCTGTATTTTCTTCTTTTAAGAGTTTGGAGATGTATCTTTCTTTATGCTTTGTAAGCACTTTTAATTTATTTTTCAATATGTATAGTAAGCATTTTATTTTGCAAAATGAAAGTACTTTGGGGATAATGGATTACCTTTTAAATTAATACACATCCTTCAATTCGATAGGCCTACCCCTGGCATAAAAGGGCCACCTGCATTTAGGTCACGCATTAACTATTTCTATGCTATTTTCTATAACTGTTTGTATGATTATTTTGTTTTATTTGAGTAAAATTCTATCCCACTCCTTTTTAAATTTTTCTAGAGCCACCTAGGCATATATCCCAGTCACTATCAAATATGCGACCAAATAATTCTTCGAGTCTCAAGTTTCTCAGCAAAGTTTGAATTTCTTAATCCACTTTTAAACTTTCGTTCTTCCATCTCAGTAAAGTTAGATTTGCTGTCAGGATGGAGAAAAGGAAAAATGCTAAGGGATCCGAATGCATATTGACAAGGATGCTAGGCAAGGTCACCCAAGAGGTCCTGGAAAATGGAGGAGTGAATCAAGCTACCAAGATGATACTTCCTAAAATAGCTGAAGCTGATGAGAAAAAAAAATACCGAGGACAAAAGAGCAAGTCTGAGTATGGCAAGTCAAATACTCGAAGAATATTCGTCTACTGTGGAGGAATATCTTGGAAACATATTGGCTCGAAACACAAAAGTAGAGATGGAACTCGAGGCCACCCTGGAGGAGATAGCTAGGCTGAAGCAAGAGAATCCCCATTGTTCCCTCCCAAGATCGAGAAAAGAGGCCGAGGGTGTTGAGGCTGACATCCCGCAAAAAGAGTGATTCAAATCAAGTTTGAAGAAGGAAATCAACAAATTAACAGAAGAAGTCTCAGTAGAGACATTTTATGTTTCTTAGCAATATTTCTATTCTGTATTTTTCATTTTTCTGTGTAATGTAGTCGATTTGAACTAAGCTATTCCTTGTAGTCTCAAACTATGTAGGGCCTGATTTCTCATTTGTGAGATACGTAGACAGCCTTTTAGGCCCGTCTCTTGTCTTTCAGAAAGCTTATCTTTTCCCCGATTTACATTATTAATAATGCAAGAAGACCTGACTTAGCACAAATCGATCTTCCTGATCCACTGTTTCTAAAATCATATAGGCAAAGTCCTGCCTATTTACTGTATCTCTTATATTCGTGGGCTAGTTTACTTTCGAATAAAACAACAATTGTGTGCTTCTTGATTTATGTGTGCTATCTTACATTACCTATTAATCTAAGGGAACTAACATGCTTGGCTTTGAGTAATTTTTCTTACAGGTAATTTAGAATTGATCTGTGTTGATAAAGTTGGCAAATCATCCTTATTTCACTAGATCAAAGGTCCACAAAGATCCCTCCCTTGACCTAAACCAGCGAAAAGGAAAAATGACAGAAGAAACAATGATGATACATGTATGACTGAGATCACTATGACAGATCCCATTGTCGCGCAATAGAACAAATTGATTGGACAGTTGATGCAACAGATTGTTGAGATGAAGATGGAAATGAAGAAGACTCAAGAGTTAGCAAATTTAGCCACCACTGCTAATCTTACTGGTCTAGATGACGGGAGGCCTCTATTCCATTTTCCTTCTCCTAATCTATCTTATCAACCTATCCTTATCTCAACAAATCCACCAATTACCCCTGCTCAAGCCTCTCCTGTCATTGACTTAACTACCCCCGATGCAGGACATTCTAATCTTTTTTCCTAAGCACCACCCCCTCTCCGAAACCCAAATATCAATAGTGCCCAAGTCTGCAGTTCCTCTCAAATTCCCCACACTACCCAACCCCAGATAATCCCTCCCGAAAGCCAAGCTCCGGACAAATACAACCCACTTACCACCCAAATTGTGCCTCCTAAAATGCCCTTCCATATCCCACACTACTGTTATTTGTTATTTCATCTTTGTTTCCTGCTAGTCGTGTTTGCATTTTACGGGTTGTCTATGTATGTTGGTATCAAATATGACTGCTGTTTGTTTCTAGATAGATTCTAAGATATTGATGCTTAACATTTTATTTAGTCTTATTGACAGTTCACAACAGTTTTTGGTGCGCTTTCACTGCTAAAAGACTAACCATAGCTTGTACCATGACTAGATTTTCTTCTTTTCTGTTCTCTGATCCTCAAAACACCCTAAATCCCCATCAGTTCCTTATTATTTTGTTGTTGTTGCCCTGTTTACCTGCATAGTTGTTTTAGTTTCATTCGTACCCCTAAATTTAAGTTTTAAGTGTCAAGTCTTGGGTGTATCTACAAGTATTTCTTGTCAAAATGATTTCTTGTGGTAATGTAACAACTGATTCACCTATAACCTTAAGCCTTAGTTGGTTTTAAGAAGTGGAAAGGCTGGTTCGTTATACTTATGATTCATTTTAACAACATGATTAGTTCCACCCCTCACCCTTACTCCCTGGTTCCAATTTTTGTTTATAAGTCTGTCAAAATTTCAAATTGTTATTTTGTTGTTCTGTTTTGAGCTTTCTTTAGTTATATTTTCTTTCAATGAGATACACCATTAGCCTCAATGTCAACTTGACCATTTTCTAGTGTTTTAAGGGGGTTTAACACTGTCTATTTTGCTTACTTTTACTTGAGAATGACTACATCTTCTATTTCCTTTGATTAAATACTTTTCAGTTTGCCTCAATTGTTAAAGAATGGTTGATAATTTGTCTAGCTACTCCTTGTCTTTGCTTGAATTTCTCACTTCTTTCTTTATATGGTGAAATGATTTAAGTCAGTCGACTTGAGTTCATCCTTTGAAGTAATCTGTTGAACCCCAGTAGCATGTTTATGTTCGTTTCTTGAGGTAAATATTCAAATTTGGTCACTGGAAGCTTTATTTTTGTTTTAAGTTTGGACATGTTCTTCTTATTAAGTCTCGTCTGATTTGTAGTTTATTGGAAATGTCTCACTCCTTACTTCTAATCTCCCTCTATTGTCATTTATTGTAAATCATTTAGTAATATTCAGAAATTACTTTAAGATAAAGCTTGTAAAAATCATGTGATTAAGTTGCCATGTCCTCTTCCATGTCCCCTGAGCTACTAAGTTTTCTAGAAATGTTTCAAGTATCATGTCTATAGGCACCGAAGAAGGCCAACTTTGTTTAATTTCAAGCATGATTTTCTTGTTTCTCCACATCTCATTAATATTCTTAGCATGAAAAGTTTTTTTATGCAGTGATATTTTTGTTCTCTTAAATTTATTTTTAAATATATTTAGCTGCTTATGTATTTTGGTTAACCATAGGTAGTGGTTAAATTGTTTAATCCAATCCTAGGCTTTAAGTCTTCTTTACAATTTATCTAATAGTAGTTTTCAATTGCTTTACTCCATTTGGATTATTATTTTGTTGCACTAATTGCCCTCTACTTTCCATGATTTGTTACTTAAGGCCTAAGAGTTGAATGTCATATCCTTTTATTCTTGTGGTATGAAAATTTGGGTAATTTCCTTACAGTAGTTTCTCTAGTTATTATTATTTCCAGAAATGTATACCTTACATTGATCTTTCCTTTCTTTCTTATTTCATATGTTTCGTTGTTAGTTAAGTCTAAATGCTATGTTTCCTTCGTCTAGTTCATTATGAGCTCTGTTAATATATGCCTTCATTATTTGAGCTCCTTGTTTCTCTTAAAATAGCATGTAGTGGGGTTTTTTAATATATTAATCTTGAAGTCCCCTAATTTATTATTATTTCAAATCTACAGTCTTGAGTTATAAATAGTACCCTAAGGTTGCTTCCCTAATTTTGGTTTCATTTAACAACCGTGTTTTATTGTGTTATCTTAAGTGTAATGTTGATTGAAACTTGTGGGCTGTTGGATGGAAGGCGATGGCCTCACATCCTTAGTGACTGATTTTTTACTATTCTGAGACTGGTTCAAGGCTATTTTTATGTATGAATGTTATTGGAATAGTTTGGTTAGAGTTGGAACAGGTTTGAAATTGTCGACGTTGAAATGTAGCGAAGGGAGGTAACGTTATGCTGTCCGTTTGTAGATTATGTAGAATTGTTATATGTTGTGCTTTGAGGGCTGTTGTAAGACTGTTATGGCACTAGAATAGACTGCACATGATTTGTATATGTGAATATGTACTAAAAAATACGATTAGAGGTGAAACGGTTGAAAGAATACACTAGGATTTATAATTGTCCGCTTGCTACCAGTATGTTATTTTTCTATGAGATTGGGCTTCCAAAGTGTATCTATTGGCTGCTAATACTAGTTTTATCATATACTATATTGTAGATAAGTATTTGAAGGAAGGAAAGGTTATTTTGAGATAGTAACAAGGTCATACAACGAGGTATGTAAGGCTATTTGATTTCGTATTACTTGGCATGAAATCTAGATTCTTCCTTGGCACTTAAAGGAACTTACCAACTTCGACACAACTATTAACCATGTCTTCACTCTTTCACATGTTCATATGCTTACTACATAGTCACTTGTGAACCTACATATATATTTGGATTCCAAGATACATGAGTTTGTTCTACTAAATAGAGTTCATGTGTTGTTCTATCACTTATGCATTTCATTACTTGTGTAACCTACTCGTTTCACTATGGTGCTGTCTTTTGTGATTATTTTACATGTCGTATGTGATATCTACAGTCCTACAGCTCCAATATCATGGCCACCAAAAGAATCATCTTAAAGATAATTGAAAGGTAAAGTATATTGTTTATCGATGGGTGGTAGCCCGAGGGGTGGAAGCATCACCTAGCCAGGGACGATCCTATCACAAGTGGTAGCCCGAGGGGTTAAGGAAGAACCTAGCCAGGGATGATCCCGATACAGTTTACCACTGATCAGTTGGTCATTTGTATTATAGCTGTGCACAGATTATACAATAAAGGTAAAGTAATATAAATTAGACTTTGGTAAAACTCTTTCAAAAAATGGTTCAAGTGTTAATCATTTTTCAAAACTAGTCAATCTTCTCAAAGTTAGTCGAGTTTTTCAAATTTGGTCAATTTCGTCAAAACTTAGTCAATTTTTTCAATAGTTAGTCAAATTTCAAATTTAGTCCATTTTAAAATTTAGTCAATTTTGCAAAGATAGTCAATTTTCCAAATCTAGTCGATTCTTTTTAAGTTAGTCAAATTTTTAAAGTTATTTAAATTTTCAAAGTTAGTTAGATTTTCTAATTTTCGGTCAACCGCAAGTTAGTAGTCATTTCGAGTGATTAACTTCTTCTCAAAATGAAAATTGAATCCGAACCCTCTCTTTGGTATTTTTAAAAAGTTTTTTTCTATTAAGTCTTTTTAAATGTTTTATTGATTTCCTAATTATCCTTAAAATTACGTGGCGACTCTTTAATTTTTGGGAATTTGATTTATATTTAATTTAAGTATAAATCTTATTTTCAAAAAGTCAAAGTCACTTTTTCAAATTAATAATAATAATAATAATAATAATAATAATAATAATAATAATAATAATAATAATAATAATAATAATAATAATA
>JAABOM020005114.1:0-20292 GCA_011800125.2 Solanum clarkiae | reverse complement strand
GGCGTGATATTGACCTAGAACATGAAACATTCAAATACAATATACAATGCATAATTCATCACTTGAAAATCATAAAGTCATTAACCTCATATCAAAACATCTTTAAATCATTCAAAACCTTTTGAAATTATTTTGTGTGCTCATATGTGCGTGTCATGTCATGAAACATAAGAGTGAAAGAATTAAGACTACTTAGAATAGGAAGAACCTAATACCTTATGCTTGAGTAGATTAGAAAAGATGGGGATGTCACTTCATCATTTCCAACTCCCTCTTCCAAGTAGCACTCTCCACATATTGATTTCTCTAAAGCACCTTAACTGAAGACATATCCTTGTTGCAAAGCCACTTCACTTGCTTATCCAAAATCTTAACTGGCACTTCTTCATAAGACAAGTTCTCCTAAACCTTAACACCTTCAAAGGCACAATGGTATTAGGATCACTAATCAACTTCATCAACACAGACAGATGGAAAACTGAGTGAATAGAACTCAAATCTGAAGGCCACATTCCCAACCTACTAAACAATTTCATAAAGACCTACATATTGGGGACTCAACTTGCCCTTCTTACCAAAATGCATTACACCTTTAATGGATGAGACCTTCACATACACCACATCTCCAACATGAAACTCAAGATCCCTCTTCCTAACACCCGAATAAGACTTTTGGCTACTTTGGTCCATTTTCAACTTCTCCCTAATAAACTCCACCTTTTCCATAGCCTTCAACACCAAATCTATGCTAATCAAGGCTATCTCTCCCAACTCAGACCACCCCACTAGAGATCTACATCTCCTACCATACAAATAAGCTTCAAACAATGTCATACTCATACTAGCATGAAAGCTATTGTTATAAGCAAACTCGATGAGTGGTAGGTGATCACCCAATTACCCTTGAATTCTAACACATAAGCCCTCAACATGTCCACTAAAGTTTGAATTGTCCTATTGGCTAGTCCGTCGATTTGGGGATGACAAATGGTACTTAAGTTCACCTTACTATCAAGTCTTCTTTGAAATGATCTCCAAAGTGAGAAGTTGGGTGCCACGATCTGATATGATAGACCCAGACACACTATGCAACCTCATCAACTCTTGGATATACAATATTACATAATCTTAGGTGCTAGATGTAGTTTTGACCAATAGGAAATAAGTTGATTTAGTCATCCAACAAAAAATAACTCAAATTGAATCCAATTACCTTTGGTTTCAAGGTAAACCAACCATAAAATCCATATTCACATCTTCCCGCTGCCAAGTAGGAATTTCAATATTTTGAGCTAAACCACCAGGCCTTTGATGCTTTGCCTTCACTTGTTAAAAACTAGGACATTCGGATAAAAACTTGGCTATATCTTTCTTCATACCATGTCACTAATACATTTCCTTAAAATCTCAATACATCTTGGTGGATCCCGGGTGCATAGAAAAATGAGAGTTATGGGCTTCACTCTTGATTACTCTCTTAAGATCATCAATATTCGGAACACATAACCGATCTTGATATTGAAGCATACCATGTCCCCATTGGAGAAAACTTCTATCTTATTTTAGTCAACCAACTTCTTTAACTCAACTAATGATGGGTCTAATTCTTGCTTATCCTTGACATTAACAAAACCGAAGATTCAGCCTGATTCTGAACATGAATACTACCCTCATTAGAGTTAGCCAACCTAATACCCAACATAGACAAATGGTGAACATCCTTTACCAACTCTTTCTTATCTTCATCAACATAAGCCACACTTCTCATAGATAGTCTACTAAGAGCGTCGACTACAACATTTGCCTTGCTGGTATGATATTGAACGCTCATATTGTAGTCCCTAAGGAGTTCCAACCACTTTCTTTGCCTCAAGTTAAGATCTCTTTGAGTGAAAACATATTGCAAACTCTTGTGATCGATGAAAATATCATCATGAACTCCATACAGATAATGCTTCCAAATCTTCAAAGCAAACACCACCGCTGCTAACTCAAGATCATGAGTCAGGTAATTATGCTTATGCACCTTCTGTTTCCTTGATACATAAGTTATCACTTTACTATGTTGCATAAGCACACAACCTAACCTAATATGAGAAGCATCACAATATATAACAAACCCGTCTAAGCTATCCAATAGAGTCAAAATAAGAGCCGATGTAAGCCGGTCTTTCAAAGACTAAAAACTCTTCTCACATTCATCTGACAATACAAACTTGGCCTTCTTTTGAGTGTACTTGGTCAGTGGAGATGCAATAGATGAGAAACCTTCAGCGAATCTTCTATACAATTTCTTCTCCCTCAAAGTCTGAAGAGCCAACCTCAATGCTCTATATGCTCCCACTCACTTCGTGAATAAATAAGGATATTATCGATGAAGACAACCATAAAACTATCAAGGAATGACTTGAACACCCGACTATACTCTTTACTTAATTATAGTCATAAGTAAATTGCTACCATATGTTTCGCTTTCTAGATCATTGTGCCTTCTTACAAAATATTATAGCTTAGAAATACTCTAGCAATTTGTTTCTTTGTATTTTCTCTAGTAAAAGAGAAAGCAAAAAAGAAAACAAATAAAAGGGCAACTATATAATTTTTCAGATCATGCCCTTCTATTTTACCAACATCCACAAATGCATCCTTCTATATTTGAATCTCTTCCATATCATCTTTGAATTCTTCCTCATGCTGTGAAAATGACTCGTCTAATGCTGGATTTTGACGGTGTATATCTGATGGACTAATGTCTTAAAAATTTAGAATCACACATTCTGGTTCAATTCATTTCGGCATTTTATGATGTGTGCAAGCTCCTCTAAACACTATAATGAGGATGCATATTTTTTTGGAGAATATCACAATCGCACATCTTAACACTTTTATGGCTTTTAAAAGTTCATCAGAAATTGATTTTTAGTCTCCAATCATTCATCATCCTTGAAAACATGAAATCCTTTTGTGTACATAGCATCATGGAGATGACTTACAAAGGTTTTGCATGTATCTTCACCTCTAAAACTCAAAACAATATCATATTTACAATGTTTTGTAGATGAAGACAAACCGAAAGACATTAATGAAGAATGCTAAAATCTAACAAGAAATTTTCAGATTTATGATGAGAAAAGTCTCACATAACGCTCAGTAAAGAGTAATAAAGACTTTATCTTTCATCACAATTCCTAACCTTCTGTCGTAATATGACTAACTGTGACTTTTGAGGATGTTCTTCTTAACACTTGTTAAAAAAATAATCAAATAGGTATATAACAACATATAGTTATATATGTTTTGATAAGTAATAAATGATAGTTTAGATAGAAAACTTGCGGTGATTAGTCTAGCTATTGGGTAACTTTATCCACTCCAACTTAGATAAATAGTGTCTTATCCTCGATTGAAATTACCATGCCTTTTCTTCTTAATTTTCTTTTACACCATTGGTATCCTCTTAAACATCCTCCATTAATCTATTGTCACCCTTTTCCATTGCTTAGAAGATTCATCATAATTACAAACACACTCAGGCTCTTGTATGAAACAAAATTATGTCATTTACACTCCTAACCCCCCAATTACGGGAGGGTGGCGCTCGCCGTCCATCGCAATCCAATCCAACCTGACCCATATAAAAATAAATTCAAGTTTTATAGTTTCTTTTTTGTTTATGATTTTTATATTTTGCAAAAAATAAAAATCAGATGAAAATGACACCTATTGTTAGTGCTCTTCAAAATCAAATCGATACTAATAATTAAAATTAAAAAGAGTTATTGTTTTATCAGATTTTAATAATGATTTTGATTTTTTAAATTATCAAATTATCAATTCTTAACGATTTTAAATTTTTTCTTAACGAGTAAACTGATAATCTGATAATAAATTGAATAATTATATTTATATCATTTGGTATGTAAAATTGCAGTTCAGTTTCATACTTTTTTTTCTGATTGACATAGTTATTCTAGTATGTGTTAGTATTTATTTTTGAACAAGATGCAATCTATCAACTCATTTGCATGATTCATTTTGGTTTGTGACCTTGTTTCTAAGTAATTTTCAATTTAAAAAATATGTTCATTACACTGATAATCAAACAAATAATCAACGAGCTAATATCTTAATATTTCTATAATGAGTTAGAATGTTTACAAATTAATAATTTCAATAAGTTGAATCGATAAGCTAATTGAATGAAAGAACAAGTATTAAGTATAATTTATAATGGACACAATTAATATATTGGAGTTATTTTGGTTCAAAATCAGCAATAAACTGATGGTTCAATGTTATGAGCAAGAATGTCATCAAAGTATTTCTTTCCATCATCAACCAGTCCTCTGTGACTACATACTGACAGAAGTGCTGTATAAGAACTGAGTCGTATTCAACACCATCCTTCTACATGACTTCAAACATATCAATTCATCAATATTTGTTATGTAAATCACCAAACATCCCATATTCTAAAATCATAGTATTCCATGATGCGGCATCCCTATCTCAGTTATATTAAAAACCTTTAATTTTGTAAAATATCAATTCATGCACATTAGGTATGCAAATCTAATAAAGAGTTTGAGACAAAGACATGCTAGTGAAACATTCTTCTAACTGAGGCCCACATATGGACTTTCTCCCACATTGGTTGTTGATTAACTTTTTTTCTTCACTATGATAAACTGACATTGAGAGTGGGCCACTAAGGTGTATGCGACTTGGGAAATACCCACAATTTGACACCTATTTTAAGTTGAATGACTTCTGGTCAAAATTTGATAAATTTAGGGGTATGTTTGCCCGGTGTTTCTCCCCTTGGATCCGCACAAAAAACAATGATGCATATATGTGTTGCATTTTTCAAACATTGAGTTTTCCCTAGGCAGGCTAGAAGGTGGTGCCATCAACATCCATGTGTCGTATGGTTGTGTTCCTCGCTTGCCAACACCCCTATATTTTTTATTTTTGTGTCCCCGAACAGGAAAATTTTATTTGGTTTTCCGAATGGGAAAATTTTAATAGCTTCATTGATTGAATATTTTCAGTTTTAAAAAAAACATATTATGGTTCTTCTATTGTAATTTCTTGTCTTATTTATAGTGTTAAAAAATGTTGCTGATCATGATAATTAAAGCTGCTCAAGCAGGTACCAGGTCCATATGCTTGCTTGAGCAGCTTGAGAGTACATCCATAATGTTTATGGTTCTTCTATTGTAATTTATTTGTCTTATTTCTTCATCCTTGAACTACTAAAAAGTCTAAAAGCACCCCTATACTTAATTAACCTAACTGAAATACACACTCAAACTATTACAAGTATTAAAAATATCCGTTAACTTGACAAGAATTTAGGGGTGTGTTTCACTTTTCTTACAAGATCTGAGGTGTATTTGAGTTCTTGTAGTCATACAGAAGGATTTTTTAAAATCTATTAATAGTTTAGAGATGAAACAAATAACCCTTGCCAAATTTTGAAGCGCTTTAGATACTACTTTTTTTTCAAAAAAAAAAGATAATCAATCAATGAAGCTACTAAAATTTTCTCATTCGAGGGAACGAAACCCAAAAAAACTGGAAAGCGAGAAACAAAACAATCAGAGGTTTATTTAAGTTTTGTTAGTTAAATAGAAGGATGTTTTTAACACTACTAATAGTTTGGAGATGAAACAAATAACCCATGCTAAATTTAGAAGCGCTTTTAATACTACTTTTTTTCAAATAAAAAAGATAATCAATCAACGAAACTACTAAATTTTTTCCATTGGGGGGCCATAAACACAACCAGAGCATTAGTCAAACCAAATGACATCACCACAAATTCAAAGTGCCTATATTTAGTCCGAAAAGCCATTTTAGAAATGTCACACTTCCTAGCCTTCAATTGATGATAACTGAAATGGAGGCCAATCTTTGAGAAATGGGTGGCCCCGTAAAGCTGATCAAATAAGTAATCGATCCTTAAAAATGGATATTTATTCTTGATGGTTACTTATTCAATCAATGCACATCCGAAGAGACCTATCTTTATTTCTTACAAATAATACCAAAACACCCTGTAGTGATATACTCGGCCTAATTAAGCCTTTCTCCAACAAGTCCTTCAATTGATCTTTCAACTCCTTCAACTGAGTTAGTGCCATATGATAAAGAAGAATAGAGAAAGTTAAGTATCTGAGAGAAGATTTATCCCAAAGTCTACTTTCCTTTCGGGGATGAATATCGGGCAAATATTCGGGAAACATATCTGAAACTCATTCACCACTGGAATTGATTTGAGAGTAGGTAACTTAAACTCCATATCTTTAACCCTCACAATATGATAAATACACCCCTTAGAAATCATCTTTCAGGACTTAAAGGTAGGAAAACTTTAATAGCAGAGTCATTACCCTTCTATTCAAGAACGAGCTCATCCGAAAATTGAAACTTGACCTTCTGGGTTCTACAATCTGTAGAGGTATATGAAGTATGCAACTAATCCATCCCAAGAATAATATCAAAATCAAACATCTCAAGTTCCACAAGATCACCAGGAAGGACTTTATGTAAAACAGAGATAGGACAACCCTGATAGACTTTTCGGGCAACAACAGACTCACTGAAAGGAGTATAAATTAAAAAGGGATCTCTTAGAATTTCAAGGCTCAAAACTTAACAGCCAAAATAGGAGTCACAAAAGATAATTTTCACCCCAATCAAGCAAATTATAAACATTATAATCAATGACTTTTAACATACTAATCACAAAATTTGTAGTCCCCTGAATTTCCTGATGAGCATACAAAGCATAAAACCTGTTGTAACTGGGGGCACCACCTTGAGAAGCTCTATGCTGGCCTTGATCATCTTGGGTTACTTGACCCTAACCCGTCTGAGCAACTTTAGAACAATCAACAACCTTATGGTTCTTACCACCATACCCATAACATGCACCCAACTCTTTCCAACAATCACCCATGTGATTCATTCCATACCTGTCACATTGGTGGTTTAAGAGGATGCACCCTAGCATTGGCAAACCTTGCATTAGAACCTTGGCCTTGTTGGAATTGACCATAACCACCACCCTTGGAGTTGGAGAACCTACCATCATAACTGACCCTCCTAGAGTCATGCACCCTCTTTTCCTTAAGCTCTTTTTTCTTTAATTTCTTCTGCAAATCTCATGAGCCTAGAGATGTCCATCCCAAATAATCATAGTCGTATGACATTCTCTCACAACCAAAATAAAGATCCTAGAAATAAACTTACGAGGTCAGCCACAAGCATAGGAGAATACTTGGAGAGCTTTGTGAACTTGAGAGCATTGTACCTCACACACATACCACCCTGCTTGAGGTCGATGACATCTGGCATCTTAATTTCCCTAAGATCAAAAGGGAAGAAATGATCCAAAAATGCAAACTTGAACTCTTTCCAATTAACAGTGTTACACCAAACCCTCTTCATCAACCATTGAGTGTAACACACTTGAGCTATATCTTTCAACTAATAAGCAACTAACTTAGCCTTCTTCTCAGAAGTTACTCCCATAATATTCAACACCTTAGAGAGCTCATCAATGAACTCCTTGAGCATCCTCATCAGCCTTTGATCCATAGAACTCTGAAGAATTCATCTAAGCAAAATCTCTCACTCTAAAAGTTAGAGCGGGATCATGGGGAAGAAGATTAGCCTACCTAGTCTAAGTAGTCACCACTTAGGAAAGTATGGAAATAGACGTACAAAATTTTCCATTAGTGATAGGCTCTTCCAAAAGCTTTTGAGGAACTTGGTCCTTATCACCGCAGTCGGTCTTGGCAGAGGCGCACTTCATGGGGGCATCTTCTGTAATGTAGAAAGGACATCATCAGGACTAGGAAACCTTAATACACGGTCCAAAGCATGACATAAGACATGAAGAAATGAGACAATTCCTAGATACCGTCATACCCTCCCACTCATAAGCATGGTGCAATTTACACACATGAATAAGACTCTACTCGATACTCCATGTTAGACTCCGCGAATCATTTATAAACCTACTGCTCTAATACCAAGCATATCATGACACAGACCTAGGGTCTAGGAGTGACATGGCGAATGAAAACCCGAGAGTCGCCAAATAAGCCAGGAAGTATCCATTCACATATCATCGGTTTGGAAACACATACAAAATAGTAAACACATAGTTCTAAGGGATGGGAAAGTAGGACTCAGGCTATGGGATGTCATAGGGATAAGAATTAATATATATTCACAAAACACGTATCTCATAAGAACTAAGGGGTGGGTAGGTATGACTCGCTCTTTGGAGGCAATGTGAGACTTAGGATCTTTCACATCATAACATGAATCCATATCATAATATTCATAATTAATCCATAATAAACATATCCAATAGGTATCCATAATCATAATCTCCGAATTCAACATATAGTATATATCTATACAAGAGTCTACAAGATGTCCAATAATGTCTAATCATAAGATAGGACGGGGGCCAAGACATGTCCGCTACTCACCCTCAAAGTAAATAACATAAACAAAATCATCATAGGTAGAGGAATGGTGGTTTGTCCTTGAAAGATAGGACTCATCATGACAATGTCTCAAATCCGATATTGCCATCAAACAGTGGATGAAGGTAGTCTCCGGTTCCTACATGGTTTGATTATGTAGGCAAAAAGTATGTATTAGTACATTTGAATGTACTAAGTATGTGGGTATGTAATGAATATGACTTACCAAACCTGCATTCAACGTTAGATGATAAGGGTACATATTATAGAAACAGATGTATAGCAAAGGAAAGTAGTATAACATTATGCCATGAAATCTATGATACATGAAATGGCATAATGCTCATATTTAGTAGGGATATAACCATAACCTACATCTCAAGCGCATATAAGCTATTACATAAATTTGGCCGATGTAGACCTCACATTGGGTGAGAGAAAATTACTTGCCCAAGGTAATCTATTTCAGTGTAACAGCCACCTTCCTTATAATCCGATCATTTTAGAAGGAGTTCCATATCATATCATATGACAATGTGTAATCATTCCTTACGACCCAATCATTTTGGTAATGGCTACCATATACCTATGATGGCACATAGTTCAAGGAAAGGGAGAGGACCATTGGGAATAACCCTGACGCCCCTAATCCATTCGTTGTTAAGTCATCATTCCATTGGAATGCTTATACATATACATGCTTTTGAAGAGACATAATTCATTTCAAATTATTTCAATGCACACTTGCACTTAGAAGTCTAACATTCTTCAAAATTCTTCATACTTGGGCTAAAAAGTCAAATACAATCATAATCATACATGTTTGGGCTCAAAGGCTAAATCATACTTCATGTCATACTTTCATGCATAGGAATAACTTATGCATATTTGTACATAGTGGTGTAAACACGCTCATAATTGCTCAAAAAGTCATCTCATAGGAATTATGTGATCACTTATCATGTCATAACTATGCCTTCATCAAAATCGTATTTATCAACATAATTGAGTTTTAACCCACTTCATAAACTTCTTGAAAACCAATGTTCATGTATGCATATGCCATAAAGAATGGGAGAATAGCATGGGCAATAGAGGTTCATACTTATATAAATAATATAATATCAAATTAAAGTAAATTCACATTTAAATCATACCTTAGTATATATTTAAATCCTCATAATCCCAATGCAATTCAACATAGTAGGGATTTAATTACCTTAAAACATCAATTAAATATAACACATGTGTAACACCCTACATCTTAAAATACTAGTACTATGCAAATGAAATATGATATGGCTTTTCAAATTAGCGCCAATTTTTAAAAGTGCTTGAATCTCAAATTAGAGGGCGATATGTATGTCTAACGTTGAAGAGGGTCGAGTGTAAATAAGTTTTAAGTCAAATCAAGGAGATCATGACCTTAAATGAAGTAAGAGAAGTGAGGTTCTTGTAGGACTTAGAAAGCTAGCAGGTGAGTCACCTACTTGCTTAGCTTAAATTTGCATGCTGAACAGATATGATGCCTGACGTCGAATTTGTCCAAGTTTGATTATGAATAAAGTCCGTGTTAAGGGCATAAATTTGGCCATATTTAAGCATCATAAATGGACTATATTTTTAGTCCAAGAATAATGGAGAAAGTACCCAAGTACAACAAAAATCACTTAGTGAATTGGGCCAAAACTAAGGAGAAAAAGGAAAAGGGGATAGCCAAGGCCCAACCAATTTGAACCCAATAAGTCCCAAGTGAAAGGGACAAAAAGATGCATCACTGGCTTAATAAAGTAAGTCTAAAATGCCTTAGAAGGTAGGCCAAAGTACCTCTTTAAAAAGGATTTAAAATAGCTCCCATAAGCCATTTTAACTTGAACAAAAAAAAAAAGAACAAATTGTTCTGCAAGTTCTCTCTCAACTCTTTCTTGACTTTACAAGTGGCCACAAAAGACTTTTATGGTTCTTGGAAGAGCCCTACAGCTTGAGGATAAAGGTAAGTAAGAATACTTATGTGTTTAGTATGGTTTTCTTATGTAAAATAAGAGGCTAAGCAGATTATACCTTTGCTGAAATTGTTGGAAACATGTTTTTCAAAAGTTATTGTACATTTTTCTTGTTTATTTGGAAGCTTTTCTCTTTTTAGTTGGATTGATTATGAAGGGAGTCTACTGTTCTTAATGAGTATTGGTCCTATAATGATGTATAAAGGCTACTGCACCATTTTTATAATCCACAAAAGTGAGTTCTTATGTGATATCGTAATTATGCTCGTAATAGGAACTTGTGGGCTGATTTTTTGAGGAATATGTCTCACATCCTCGAACTATTTTGAGGAATGATTTTACCTATTTTAGGACTGTTTTTATGTGTATATATGGTGAGGAAAGTTTGGTTAAAGTTGGAACATGTTTGGAATTGTCGACGTCAAAATGTAGCGAAGGAATGTAACATTATGCCACCTATTTGTATGTTGAGTAGAATTGTTATATGTTGTGCTTTATGGGCTGTTGTAAGAGTGTTCGAGTGCTAAAATAGGCTGCATATGATATGTATATGAAAATGTGTATTAGAAAATATGATTTGGGGCAGAAAGGTCAAAAGAATACGCTCGGGTTTATAATTATCCGTTTGCTACCCGTATGTTATTTTTTTATGAGATTGGGCTGTCAAGATATATCTATTAGCTGCTAATACTAGTTTTATCACCTACTATGTTGTAGATAAATATTTGGAGGAAGGAAAGGTTATCTCGAGGTAATAGCAAGGTCATACAGTGAGGTATGTAAGGCTACTTGATTTCGTATTATATGACATGAAACATAGATCCTTCCTTAGCACATAAAGACACTTACCAACTCCGACAACTATTTAACCATGTCTCAACTCTTTCACATGTTCATATTCTCCCATACATAGTCATTTTCAAATCTGCATACATACTTGAATACCAAAATACACAAGTTCGTTCTACTAAATAAAGTTCATGTGTTGTTCAACCTCATATGCATTTCATTATTTATGTGATCTACTCATTTCATTATGTTGTTGTCTTTTGTGATTATTTACATGTCATATGTTATATCTATATTCCTACAACTCTAATATTATGACCACCAAAAGAATCATCTCAAAAAATAATTGAAAGATAAAATATATTACCTATTGATGGGTGGTAACCCAAGGGGTAGAAGAATCACCTAGCCAGGGTCAATCCTATCATGGGGGGTAGCCCAAGGGGTGAAAGGAAAAGCCTAGCCAGGGCCGATCCTGATATAGATTTACCATTGATCGACTATTCATTTGTATTATATGTTGTGTGCAGATTATACAGTAAAGGTAAAGTAATAAAAGGAACATAAAGTACATGATCCCAGAGTATGACTAATGGTGGTCTCCTATCCTACACCAGTGCATAGTTTCATTTGAGTTATTACTTCACATATAGTATTTATTGCCTTACATATTCAGTACATTATCTCATACAGATGTCTCTTTAGGGGGACCTGTGTTTTATGCTGCAGGTATAGGTGCTAGTAGATCTTCATAGTAGGAGTACAAGGTATCCATCTACTGTTACCAAAGTCCAGGTTGCTTTGGACTTTGTGTGTCTAGAGCTTATATTTTTGTATTGTATAGTTAGTCAAGAAGGGGCCTGTCTCGACCCATATCAGATACTTTTCCTTATCTAGAATTTTTGTAGACTGTGCAAATTAAAGTGTGGTCATGTCTAGTACTTTAGAAAACGTGGCCCCAACGGCCTAGCCATATGCATTTCTTTTTGGTTTGTTATTACTGTTTACTTTCTCAAAGGCATATTGAATGAAGAAATCCCGTATAATATGTATTAGAAGTTCATGGATACAGGTGATTCTCCTAAGCCTTATCAACAATGGGTGCCAGTCCACCTTAACGGGACTTTGGGCATGACAGAAGTGGTATCAGGGGAGTCTACAAAGCTGTGTCTATGTAGGGTATTGTTTATCGATGTGTTGTGAAACACATTTATAAGTAGGAGGCTACGTGGCATATAGGAGTTATTACTTTCTTTTCATTCTTTAGATCGTGCCATAGAGCTAAGTGTAATAGGAGGATTGTGTCTAACTCCTAAATTGTTTTGTACAACAAGTATGCCAGCAACCAGGAAAACAAAGATAAAGGGAAGGGAGTAAAAGTGGTCCTTGGTTTACCCAGTTAGGTGAGATAACGAAATGAGGCTCAAGATGAGTCTCTGTCACAGACATCTCCAACTCCTCCAACTGCTGATGAACTAGGAAGTAGTAAAATTCCACCAGAACCACCTATTGATGCTACCATGCATGATCTGAGAAATGCAGTCCAACTATTGACTTTTATAGATGCTGGGTATCGTCAAAGACAGGAAGGTCCAGTTATAGGTGCAGGTGGTGCGAATAGGCCAGCTGGCATGAGGATACGTGACTTCTTTAATTTAGACCCTCCATCCTTCACTGGGTCAGATATTAATGAAGATCCCTAAGACATTATTGATCAGATTCAGCATACTTTAGATGTTATGCATGTAAGTGGTACAAAAGTTGTCGAGTTAGCGACATATAAGTTGAAGGGTGTGGCTATATTATGGTATAAAGCTTGAAAGCAATCTAAGGATATAGATGCACCTCAAACTACTTGGAAAGAGTTCAAAAAGGCATTTCTTGACCATTACTTGCCATTAGAGATCCGAGAGGCCCGTGCAGATTAGTTCTTAAATTTACACCAAAAGAATATGAGTGTGAGAGAGTATAGCCTTCAATTAATTCCCTGCCTAGGTATGCTCTTATTGTAGTTGCTACTATGGCAGATAGAGTTCATCGATATATGGATAAATTAGATATGGGTCTGACAGAGCCTGTACCATAACTTCCTTTAACAAAGACATGGATATAGCGAGAATGCAGGATTTTTCATAGAAATAGGAGGATCAGAGGCAAAGGAGAAGGACACAAGAGTTAGAAAGGGCACAGTCCAATGAGGTTAGGTCTACAGGGTAGTTTACATCGTCCCAAGGTGATTTTAAGCCTCGGGTTTCTAATAGACCGCCTATGCCATCATCCTCTTACTCTACAGCCAGTACTCCACCACAACTTCACGGGTCTAGGAGAAATCTGTTGGTCCAAGAAGTGAAGAGCAAGGCACATGGACAACGGGATATTCAACAGGACAGCAAATGACTATTATACATCCTTGTAAATAGTGTGGAAGAATTCATTCAGGTATATGTTGTGTTGGAAAAGATGCTTGTTATTGGTGTGGTGCACCAGGGCATATGATGAGAGATTGCCCGAGGAGACCTATTAGTGATATAGCACAACCTACTAGATCATTTGTTGCATCATCCTCGTCATTTCCTCCAATAGGTAAGGGTCAACAAGCACTAATTGGTCGTGGTAGAGGCATAAGAGGGGCAGTTACCTCTAGCGGAGTCCAGAATCGCAGTTATGCTCTAGGGAGTCGGCAAAATTTAGAAGCTTCACCCGGTGTGGTCACAGGTACATTGTCCATCTTTTCACATAATATATATATGCATTAGTTAAACTTGGTTCTAAACTATCATACATTACCCCACTAGTTGCTGGGAAGCTTAAGAGAACACCCACATTATTGAACAAATCATTTGAAGTGTCCACACCAACCAATGAATCTATTATGGCTAGAAGGGTTTATTATGACTGTGTAGTAACTGTTTATGACTGCGACACATTAGTTGACCTTATTGAGCTAGAAATAGTGGAATGTTTATGTTATAATGGGTATGGATTGGTTACCTTCTTTCTATACCACCATAGACTGCCAAAATAAGAGAGTGTACTTCCACTTTCCAAATGAGGCAGTTCTTGAATTGGAAGGCAATGTTGAGGCACCAAAGGGGAAGTTTATCTCTTATTTTAAGGCAAGAAAGATGATATCTAAGGGGTATATATGTCATTTAGTTAGAGTAAGGGATATGGGGGTAGAATCGCCAACTCTTCAATCAGTTCAAGTGGTGAATGAATTTGTTTATGTGTTCCCCGAAGAACTTCCAGGCTTACCTCCAGAAGGAGAGGTAGATTTTGGTATTGACTTACTTCCATGAACTCAACCTATTTCTATCCCTCCATATAGAATAGCCTCGACAAAATTTCATGAATTAAAAGAACAGGGTTTTATAAGACCTAGTATGTCCCCTTGGGGTGCACTAGTGTTATCTGTACGTAAAAAGGATGGAACCTTGAGAATGTGTATCGACTATCGATAATTGAATAGGGTCACAATTAAGAGTAAATACCCCCTGCCCAGGATTTATGATTTATTTAATCAGTTACAAGGTGCCAAATGCTTTTCAAAAATTGATTTGAGATCAGGTCATCACCAAGTAAGGGTGAAGGAGAAAGATATACCTAAGACTACTTTCAGAATACGCTATGGTCACTTTGAATTTCTTGTTATGTCATTTGGACTAACGAATGCACCAACAGTTTTTATGTATCTGATGAATAGGGTACTCAAGCCATTCTTAGATGTGTTCGTGATAGTATTTATATATGACATTTTGGTATATTCAAGATCAGATGAGGACCACACAATTCACTTACGACAAGTGTTACAGGTTTTTCGTGATTGACAGCTGTATGCCAAGTTTTCTAACTGTGAATTTTGGCTAAAATAAGTGGCATTCTTGGGCCATATTGTATGTGATGAGGGAATAAGGGTTGATTCACAAAATATAGAGGCTATGAAAGATTGGCCAAGGAAAACGATACCCACAAAAGTTTGGAGCTTCCTAGGCTTGGCAGTTTATTGCAGAAGGTTCGTTCAAGGTTTTTCTTCTATTTCTACACCTCTAACAAAGTTGACACATAAGGCAACCAAGTTCCAATGGCATGATGCATGTTAAAGGAGCTTCCAGGAGCTGAAAAAGAAGCTAACTTCTGCACCTGTGCTAGTACTTCCAGAAGGCCTCGAGGGGTATACAGTGTATTACGATGCTTCAAAAGTTGGCTTAGGGTGTGTACTGACATAGCATGGTAGGATACTTGCTTACTCCTCTAGGCAATTATGACCACATAAGAAAAACTATCCAACACATGATCTTGAGCTAGCTGCGGTTATGTTTACTATGAAAATATGGTGTCACTATTTGTATGGGGTTCACGTTGACATATATACGGATCATAAGAGTTTGCAATACATCTTTAAGCAGAAAGACCTAAACTTAAGATAATGGAGATGGCTAGAGCTAATAAAGGATTATAAAGTTGATATACTTTACCATGCTGGGAAGGCAAATGTGGTGGCTGATGCTCTAATTCGTAAGGCAATCATGAATCCTGGTGATCAAGCCGTGGTAAGTCAAGAAGTGGCTAAGGATCTACATCAACTAGCCAGTTTGGGAGTTTGCCTTCTTGAAACTCCAAAAGGAAGGGGTTATTGTACATAATGCAGCAACGCCTATTTTGAAAAGTGCTTGAATCTCAAATTAGAGGGTGATATGTACGTCTAACGCTGAAGAGGGTCGAGTGTGTACAAATTTTGAGTCAAGTGGAGGAGATTGTGGCCTTAAATTCAGTGAGAGAAGTGAGGTGCTTGTAGGACTTAGGCAATGGTAATGCAAAATTGAAGCTTAGAAGAAAAAATTAACTCAGAGAATATGGAGGATGAAGTTTGAAGTCGAAGAAGATAGTTGGAGAAAAAGGAAGGACCAAAGGAGAAACAGAGGAGATCACGGAAACAAGTAAAAGAAGGAAATTATACATAACACTTTTGACTGACTTAAATTTTATTATAGGAGTATACTATATTGTATCATTTGAAAATCATTGATAATAGTCAAATTCCTTGATCGTTTATGCATTATTGATTTTGCTCTTATTACATTATATCATATCATATATGTAAATATCTCTTTATATTGTATACGGAAAAGTTCAAGTATATGAAAAGGCTAAATATATCATCCGTTAACTTTTTGGGTCAAATACACTCCTAACATTAGTAAAATAATTCAAATTTGCCCTTCGACTTAATGGAGACATAATTAATTTTTTAATTAATAACATGGTGCTTTTCTATTGGACAATTAAAATTTAACAAATTTAATTTAAAAAAAGCCCACCCAACCAAAATAACTCATAACCCACCCATATAGCGAAACTCCTAAAACCATTTATCTAAAGATATATCTAAGGGTAAACCTAAAGTACTTTCTTGGTAGCCAGCAACCATTTCATTTTTTATCTATTTCCTTTCTCATAAGCTTGCCAAGATTCAGATGATGAAAATGAAGGTCATACCGGTGAAGAAATGGTGAAGGTGGAACAGTGGAGATAGGGCTTTTGGTTTGTTGTTGTGCTGATTGGTTAGGTTGTTGTGTGGAGAGTTGAGAAAGAATATCATGAAACATGGAAGTATAACTCTGAATCGTAGCAGTCATGGATTCAATGCTTTTGTTATGAGAAGCCACTTTTTCCTGGACCTGTTTCAAAGCTTCCTCCAATGTTTTGAGCCGAGTGTTATGTATGACATCACCCATTTGTATTGATAAGAAAATAATAAATACAAGCTTTCTTTTTGGAATCAAAATTTGCTGGAAAAATTAAAAACCTTCAGCCATTAAACAAAGAGGAAAACAACTGAAAGGAAAAACCAAAAAAAGAAAATAATCTTTCAGAATATGCATATCTATTAGATAAATGGTTTTAGGAGTTTTGTTATATGGGTGGGCTCTGGGTTATTTTGGTTGGGTCGATCTTTTAATTAAATTTGTTAAATTTTTAATTGTCCAATAAAAAAGTGTCACGTCACTAATTAAAAATTGATTATGTCTCCGTTAAGTCGAAGGGCAAATCTGAGTCATTTTACTAACCATTTGGCCCAAAAGGTTAACGGAGGGTATATTTGGCCCTTTTCATATACTTGAAGGATAAATTTGACCCTTTTTCGTATTTTATATACATAATTTCTTTTTTAATTTAAATAATTATAGTTTTTCTTTTAAATTTATTAACATTAGAATAATATTTTATGAATTTGTAACCAATTTTAGTATTATTTTTTTTATCAGTACTTCAATATAATACGTATTAAGTGTGTGTGTATGCATATATCTTGTCTTTCTCCACATTTTGGTCTATGCTTTTCATATTATTTACCCCTTCTTAATATGACACCCCTTAAAAAATTACTTTAAAATGTATTTTATTAAATTAATCTACACTATATTAAAAACTTGAATGCCCTTAGAAAGATTGTTTGAACTTTTTGCTCTTCATTGAAAGACTCTTCTTTAGACAAAATCATCTTTTCACTTTTTTTCCAATTATTATATTATTATTGTAATAATATTAAATATAATAAACATAATAAATTAAGTAAATAGAGAAGACTTTCTTATTATGGTTAAATTTCTACACAAAAATCTTTTTCCAGCTAAAGTTTTAAACAAGAAATCTTTTTCTAACTAAAATAGACTTGACCTAAAAAAATAGTAAGAAAAATTTTTTTTTAAAATAATGTCACGACCCGAAAATTTGGGCGTGATGGCACTTGTTCAATCCCACCAGAACAAGTCAGCCTTAACTTTAAGGGGATAACAAATATAGCGCGCGGAAGCAATTTAACTAGAATAGATAACTAAAACTGAGAAATTTTCATAAAGTTAAATCCCACCCAAGGATTGGTTATCACGTGTACAAGCCTCTAGTAATATAGAAAATCAAGGGAATACAAATCCAAACTGTCCTTCTTCTCAAATAGAACAAGTACAGAAGAAATAGAAACAAGAGAGTCAGTCAGATGACAACAACTATCTTTCTACGTCTCCTGAGAGTCCGCGATGCTTTAAAGAATTTCTATTCATGGCCCGGGTTCACCACCTATACAAGTGTAGAAGTAAGGAGTGAGTACCAAATACCATGCGGTACCCAGCAAGTCAACTAACAAAATAATGAAGTCTGATAGAATACAAAAACTCCTTTAATCCCAGTTGATATCCACGACTCCAACCTACACAAAAGGTTATTCCGACCCAGCAACATATAATATTTAAATAAGATAGTATTTCACCATATCGCACTTTCCAAAACACAAGTTAAAGGCACAATCAATCATAATGACAACACCATGCTATGCAATGATATGCAAGGGGAAATGCAATGCATTATGCAATTATGACATCACATCATCGCCGGCAGAAACCTCGGCATCACAATATCATCATAAACATGCCGGCAGAAACCTCGGCATCACAATATCATCTTAAATTCACCGGTAGAAACCTCGGCGTCACAATATAAATTCGCAGGCTAAAACCTCGGCGTCACAATATAAATTCGCAGGCAAAAACCTCGGCGTCACAATATAAATTCGATGGCAGAAACCTCGGCGTCATATCTCTACCGGTAAAGACCTCGATCCCAATATCATTATAACTTCGCCGGCAAAGACCTCGGCATGTCGACCAGTAAAGACCTCGGTCCCAATATTTCTTTTATCTTATTTTATCAATATTTTTGAATCAATGCAAATATGCATGTCATGAAATGAATGAACATGATAAGAATTTCACAAACACATTCACTCATTATTTCCAATCACAATAATATCTATCAAAAATATAGAATTCTCATCACTTGACCATATTTGTCAATTCAAGTACCATAACGACATGCCAACTCACATTTACATTTTTAACAATCTCATTTCACATCATATCAAAATATTTCACATATCACACATAGGAGAAAGAAAAATTTGAGAATTCTTGTTAGACCCCGCTTTTCTTTAAATTAAGGATAATTATCCAATTGGAAAATTTTGTTGTAGATGTCGTGTGATTTGAACTTAAGTATATTTTTTTCGGTGCATGATTAGAGTATCAAGTGAATTTGGCATGCATGATTAAGTTTGAGTCGGAAGTCCTCAATTGGATCAAAATAGAAAAGTTTGGGACCTAATTGGTCAATAGGCAAACATGGAACCTTTGTGTTGCAGTTTTTGAAAAATTGAGGTCTATATATATGACCTCTTGTCCTAAGTAGAAGAACATTTCATTGTTCTTCATACTTAGCCTCAAAAAAGAGGAGAAGAAGAGGAGAAGAAGAGGAAGAAGGAAGGAAGAAGAAAATCAAGTAAGTTACCAATATTTGTATTCTTGTTTATTAAGTATTCCCGTTATTAAGTGGTGAATGGGGAATTGGAGCATTGGGGATTTAGGGAAATTTTGGAATGGCATAGTTATTGATATATATACATGTGTGTGTGCCTTAAGACATCTAATATATGCGTATAACCTTGGTTGAACAAAAATTTAACCGAAGGGAGGCGATTTGAGGGAAAAATTTGAAGTAGCAAACCGAGTGCTACAGTAACTGTAGCCTCGGGTTGCTACAGTAAAAAGGACAAAATTGTCTTTTTTTGACTTTTCGATAAATTGTCACTTCTAGGGTAATATATTGAGGTCCCTAAGTATCGTAATAGCTTTGTTTTGGTGGGAAAACGTTTGGAAATCCGTAGACGAAGAATTGAAGTTGTGAACAAATTGAAATAGTATGTCCCATTTGAACTTCTATTGGATTGATGGAAATCCATGGGGGTGTCCGGGAGATTATAAATAGCAATTGAACCACAAGATAAAGGTTGGTTATAAATTATATCACATAATTGATCATAGAAGTCGAATTGGGCGAAATGAGAGCGTTTTAGCGCTCGTTCGATTCTAGTGTGTTATTTTGCGTCCAAGTGACTTACAATTGATCCTAGAAGAGAATTATAAGTGATGGAATTCATGTAA
>JAABOM020005104.1:0-20293 GCA_011800125.2 Solanum clarkiae | reverse complement strand
ATATAATATAATATAATATAATATAATATAATATAATATAATATAATATAATATAATATAATATAATATAATATTATCTCTATAGTGTTGGGGATAACCAAGCCTTACTGGGGAGTTGTAGGCTCGGGTAACCTTGTTGGGGATTTGTACCCATCAACCTTCTTGATTTGTCTGGACTTATCAACCCATTGGGGGGGTTTGTAGTCCATCAACATGTTGGGGGGGTTTGTACTCCATCAACCTCGTTGGTGGGTTTGTACTCCATCAACCTCATGAAGGGGCTTGTACCTTATGTGCCAATCCACGGGGGTGGTAGGCCATGGCTTACACTATAATGGTCACTTCTTACACTCATATTATGTTCTATATAAGCATGATTTTACTTCAAGCATCATTCATATATGTCATATTGCTATATGCTAATCATTGCCTATTTTTATACATTTCGACTATGAACTTATCTCTTATTGCATTGCATCCTACATACTTAGTAAATTCAAATGTACTAATGCATACTCTGTGCCTACATGATATCACCATGTAGGAACTGGTGCACCGCTTCGATTGTCCTATAGGCTTGTTGGTGAGTCCTCCACTTCGGGGATGTTCCTTATGAACTATTGCCTTGTTTAAGACTATCTTCCTTTTGGTTATGTAGTGACTATGAGGGTGAGCCCAGTTTCTTGTGTTGGCCCCCGTTCTAATCTATGTAGTACAGGTGTTGTTGGACATGTTATATATCAATGTTATGAGCCTTGACTCTCTTGTTTTTTGATGTTATGATATAAAGGTTTATCCTTAGTCCCTATTCTCTTTCTTATTCTTATTTCTCAATGTCATTTTAATTGCTTCCATGATTTGTAATGATATACTATGAGGCTTGTTTGGGGTCTCTTTGGGTTCCCCATTCGCCGGTCACGTCTATGCCCTAGGCTTAGGTCGTCACAAAGATGGTATCAAAGTACTAGGTTGTTAGATCCTCAGAGTCCAACACGTTGATTAGAGTCCTATTCATGGTTGTGTTGTGCACCACAACTATGAGTAGGAGGCTATGAGACGTTTTAGGAATTGTTTCCCTTATTCACGTTCTAAGTCATGCTATAGAGTTGAAGTAAGATTTTCTCCCCTAACGCTTGTTCTTTACTATGCTAGATCATTTCTAATATTAAAGGGAGACGAGCCCGCATGCCTAAGGAGTAACCGACCAATGGAAAGCATAGGGGTGCTCTCACCTTGCTTGCACAAGTGGTAGCTAATCAAGTCAACGAAGGGGCCCAAGCCACTTATGCTCCTATGGCCTCTCGGGTGAGAGAATTCATGAGAATGAATCCCCCAGAATTTCATGGGTCAATGGTGAGTGAGGACCCTCAAGAGTTCATTGATGAGGTTTACATGATTTCGTCTATTATGGATGTGAGTAGGGGTGACAAATGGGTGGATTGGATTGGATTTGGACAAGTTGAATATGAACTGAGTCAAAATGGATTGGATTGCTCACTATTTGTGGTAACCGCACAAGAACTCTTCGTATTACCACGCTTACTCGGACCCCATGCTCTGTTGGTCTTCACCACTTGCTCTATTCTTTCTGCCACTAACTCAAATGATTGATCAAGAAAACACCTCCCATGATTGTGTTGGTACATGCTTTTGTAACACCCCATAACTCTATGCTCTTATGTATCCATGTTTCCAGCTTCATTTGGTCAGGTTTGGGGTGTACTAGGTTCATGAGAGACTCCTAGTACCTAAACGAGTTCAAAACTTACCTCTAAGTTGAGTTTTGGGTGTTGTTTCATACAAGAGTCCAACTTTAAACAAGCATAACTCTTGGCACATTTGGAAATGGGTGGCCCACGAAATTTCAAATGAACTCCCTTTAAGTTAGCTTCACAACACACTCAGTTATACCTCATTCCGATGTCGGATGAAGGAGTTATGACCGTTTTCGTGAGACCCTCCTGTTGAGAGAAGCCCCATGGGCACCCATAGGGCAGTGTGGCCTTGTCCAGGTTGTGGGAAATGTTTAGGGCTAGAAAATGGCATGGTGAGGCTAAGTCTTGGTCCACAACCAGTACAACAGATTGTGTGACTCATCACTGGTCGTGAGGAGGGGCATGGAGGTGTTTTAGGAGGCTGGGCCAGGCATGGGTGGCGTTGGAAGCTAAGGCATGGGCCACGACTGCCTTGTACAACTCGTGTGAAGGGGTATGGGCGGTGTCACCTGGCGTATGGTAGCCAGCAACACTTTATTGTATTAGTGAGGTGGGACGGATCAGTGCACGGTCCGTGTAACGCTACATGGTCCGTGAAAGTGGCCGTTAAAGTGATGTCGATGCTAACTTTTTCTCAAGTGTTCCAATTACATTTTTCTGTCTAAGTCTTGCCTCATGGGCACTCCTCATGACCTGTGGAGTGCCACATGGCTAGTGAAGTCTTCAGTCAGATGACACCTTGTCAATTTTTCCATCCGTTCACTAATGGCATTTTCGTAAATGCTAATTATCCTAATGACCTTTTTTGACTTTTTAGGCTATCTTAACCTTCCTAGAAGACCTAAACTCTAATCTTAAGGACCCAATTTCACTTTTATCATCTCAATCACACTCCCAAATCCTCTCAAGAGCCTTCGTCACGCCCCTATTCAATTTAAAGGAAACGCAAGAACAAAATTGGATTCCAAGATCATTTCGAAGCCTCCATTCTTCCCAATCTCAATTCCAAGCAACTCTAGACCTAAGGTATGTGGTGTTGAACCATTGAGTCCTTCCGCCTATGGTGCCTAAACCCTCTTTTAATTAATATTGCATGATTTAAAGTTAATTTTACATGTGGATCTTATTTATTGAGAACTTTACTGCACAATGATTTTAGTTTATGAAAGGATGCTTATTTTAGCATGTTTTGAGCTTCAAATCTTGGATCTAATGTTGGATTTGATGAGGGTTTTTGATGTATATTGCTTGAGGATGTTGCAAGGCATTGATTAATGGTTTTATAATGAATTTACTTGCATGATTTCATCTCTAAATTGCATGGTCTTATCCTACCATTTCACACCCGCCATGTATTTGATAAAATGTCCAGTTATAGTTTCTTGAGGAATTGAAGGTCCAATGTATGTCTTATAAGCTGAATGATATTATGATGATGAAATAATGATTGAAATGTAATGGTTTGATGAGTTAGTTCTATGAAATGCTTAATCCGAAAAGGGACGGGGTCCTGTAAGAAAGGTCACTTGATCTGAAGAGGGATGAGCTCCCGTAAGGAAGGCCACTTAATCCGAAAAGGGACGGGCTCCCATAAGGAAGATCACTTAATCCAAAAAGGGATGGGCTCACTTAAAGAGGGCCAGTTAATCCAAAAAGGGACGAGCTCCTATAAAGAAGGTCACTTAGTCTGAAAGGAGATGGGCTACTGTAAGGAAGGTGGCTCTAAAAGGTCTTATGTTATGTTGGTTGATGCTTCTTTACACATTTATATTATGGTCTATGTAAGATGAACAATTTACAAAGAATGACTTACTTAAGAGTTGGTTATATATGCCATATTGTTATTATGCTATTTATTGGTTATTATTGTGTATTTTATTATAATGTCTATCTATTATGCATTGCATCCCACATTGTTAGTACATTTAAACGTACTAACGCATACCCTATGCCTACATTATATTACCATGTAGGAATCGGTACTCCATTTCATCATTATCCTCCTCCACGTGGCTACTAGTATTCATTCAAGCTAGTTGGTGAGTCCTCATATGGGAGGGCAATATCTATGTTCTTAAGCTATGTATTAAAGACTGTCCTTCTCTTTGGTATACTTTTACCATGAGGGTGAGCCCAGTTGCTTGTCTTGGCCCCCGTTAAGTCCTACGTTAGAGGTGTTGTTGGGCAAGTTATGTATTATACTTGAACTTTGACTTACTTATGATATTCAAGCTATTTAAATATGAGTATCTCCCATAGTCCCAATTCCCCTTATTTATGGTTCTTACATTATTTTGCATTGCTTTCGCGACTAAGAATGTGTAATAATATGCTACGAGGCTTATTTGGGGTTTCTTTGGGTTCCCCATTCGTCAATCACGTCTAGGCCTTAGGCTTGGGTTGTTACAAAGATGGTATCAGAGCACTAGGTTGATAGATCCTCGGAGTCCAACACACCGCGTCGATTAGAGTCTTATTCATGGTTGTGTTGTGCACCACAACTATGAGTAGGAGGCTATAAAATGTTTTAGGAAATGTTACCCTTCTTTATGTTCTAAGTTGTGCCATAGAGTTGGAGTAAGTTTTCCCCCCCAACGATTGTTCTTTTGCTATGCTAGATCATGCAAAACACAAGGGGAAGACGGGCTTGTGCTCCTGAGGAGCAATAGAAAAATGGGAGCTTCGAGATGCTCTCACATTGCTTGCACAAGTTATGGCTAATCAAGCCAATCAAGGTACCAAGCCCCTCATTCTCCTACACTGACTTCATGGGTAAGAGACTTTATAAGAATGAATTCCCCAGAATTCTATGGGTTAAAGGTTGATGAGGACCCTAAAGAGTTCATTGATGAGGTCTACAAGATATTAGCTATTATAGGTGTGTGGCTGGAAGAAAAGGCAGTGTTGGAAGCCTACCAACTCAAATCAGTAGCACAAATATGGTACAACCAATGGAAGGACGAGAAGGGAGTTGGCTACATGGTGCTTTGGGAAGAGTTCAAAGTGGCTTGCCTTAATTGGTTCTTCCCTCTTAATCTTAGAGAAGCTAAATTAGTGGAATTCGTGAATTTGAGACAAGGGTCAATGAATGTGAGGGAGTATGCCCTCAAGTTCAACCAACTTTCAAAGTTTTCTCTTTACTTGGTTGCCGACCCAAGATCTAGAATGAACAAGTTCGTGATGGGGGTTTTCGACATAGTGAGTGAAGAATATCGGTCCGCTATGTTGATTGGTGACATGGACTTGTCCCATTTGATGACCTATGCCGAACAAATGGAAGAGGAGAAGTTGAAAAAGAGGAGTAGAGAGGCCAAGAGGGCCCGTATTGATGATAAGTTTCAAAATTCCAAGGATGGTTGGTTCCATCAAGGCCAAGGATCTTCCAATGATCTTAATGGAAGGATTGGTAATGATAACCTAAGATGCCAAGGTGATAATAGTGGAGGGACCAAGCCCAAGTGCCCTACGTGTAGGAAAAGCCATGGTGGCCCGTGTTAGAGGAACTCTAGTGCTTGCTTTGGATGTGGTGAAATTGGTCACCGGGATATTAATTGTCCCATGCTCAAACTGAAGGTAGAGATGGTTTCCCTCAAGGCCAAGGGAATGCTCCTAGGCAAAATAGGTTCTATGCTCTTCAAAGAAGGCAAGAAAGGGATAAGGTGTCCGATGATGCAACCTGTAAGTTAGAAATTTTCCTAGATTTTGTTGTGCATGCTTTGATGGTTCCAGGAGTTGGTATTTCTTTTGTTATCCCTTTTTTACTAGTAAGATTTAGTTATGGATGGTCTATTTGTTTGGAAAACTACAATTGGATAGTCACTTATCTAGGCTTGATCCTTTTTTTAGATTTTGTCTCTAGTGAGGGTGAGAAGATAGAGTGGGGAGATGGTGGTTATGGTACCACGAGTTTAGGTGTGTTTAAGGCTGACAATTGAGTTGAGGATTGTGAGTCCTTATTGAGCGTAGAGGGAGGTTGGTAAGGTTGCATAAGTTTGGGAATGGCCTATGGATAGGAGTATGATTTGTCCGGTTTGACATGCTTCTAGGTGGAGGGGATGTGTTGGTAACTTTAGTGCTATAAAACTCTTTAAAATTGTGGGTGAAATGGAGGATGAGGTATTGGTTGAAAGGATAGAAAAGTTGATTAATGAGGATATAGTGTTCGTCAAGGCCCCTTTAGAAGAGTCGTCTATTCACATGTGTTTCTCGGAGAGCCGGTGCGGGCATGGAGAAGCAATATC
Source organism: Solanum clarkiae (assembly GCA_011800125.2). Lineage (NCBI taxonomy): Eukaryota > Viridiplantae > Streptophyta > Magnoliopsida > Solanales > Solanaceae > Solanum > Solanum clarkiae. The sequence continues at coordinate 14,337 of JAABOM020005104.1, read as the reverse complement.
CGTATCACTTTCATTTTGTTCAAGCTTATGATGACATGTCAAGTCCTTTTACGATACCAAGTCTCAAGTATTGGCTCTTAAGTCATTGCACACATTCATGTTCATGTTAATAAGATTATGAGAATTTTGATGTACATGTTGAAATTTCCTTGGAAATCATGTTTATGTGCATTGTTGCATTCATATTTTAGCAAAAATCTTCATGACTACTTTCCTTGTGTACGTTTCTTTGATATTTAGGGACGAATGTTCCCAAGGAGGAGATAATGTAACACCCCGTAACTCTATGCTCTTATGTGTTCATGTTTCAGTCTTCATTTGGTCAGGTTTGGGGTGTACTAGGTTCATGGGAGACTCCTAGTACCTAACAAGTTCAAGACTTACCTCGAAGTTGAGTTTTGGGTGTTGTTTCATGCAAGGGTCAACTTTAAACAAGCATAACTATTGGAACATTTGGAACTGGGTGGCCTTGCACATGTCAAATGAATTTCCTTTGAGTCAAGTTTTCAACGCACTTGGTTTCACCTCATTCCGATGTCGGATGAAGAAGTTATGACCATTTTCATGAGACCCTCCGATGCAGTGAAGCCCCATAGGCACCCATATGGGGCAGTGTGGCCTTGTACAGGTCGTGAGAAATGTTTGGGGCTGAAAAATGGCGTGGTGAGGCTAAGTCTTAGTCCACAACTAGTGGCATAAGTCGTGTGACTCATCACTGGTCGTGAGGAGGGGCGTGGAGGTGTTTTTGGAGGCTTGGCTAGGCGTGGGTGGCATTGGAAGCTAAGGCATGGGCCATGATTGCCTTGTACGGCTCATGTGAAGGGGTATGGGCCATGTCACTTGGGTGTGTGGTGGCCGGCAACACTTTCTTGTATAAATGAAGTTGGACGGATCAGTACACGGTCTGTGTAATGCTACACGGTCCGTGAAAGTGGCCGTCAAAGTGACGTTGATGCTAACTTTTTCTCAAGTGTTCCAATTCCATTTTTCTGTCTAAGTCTTGCCTTACGGGCACTCCACAAAACCCATGGAGTGCCACATGACCAGTGAAGTCTTCAGTAAGACGACACTTTGCCAATTTCTCCATCCATTCACTAATGACATTTTCGTAAATGCTAATTATCCTAATGACCATTTTGACTTTTTAGGCTATCTTAACCTTCCTAGAAGACCTAAACTCTAATCTTAAGGACCCAATTTCACTCCCAAATCCTCTCAAGAGCCTCCATCAAGCCCCAATTCAATTTCAAGTAAACCCAAGAGCAAGATTGGATTCCAAGATCATTTCCAAGCCTCCATTCTTCCTAATCTCAATTCCAAGCAACTCTAGACCTAACGTATGTGGTGTTGAACCATTCGGTCCGTCCACTCATGGTATATAAATATTTTTTTAATTAATATTGCATGATTTAAAGTTGATATTACATGTGGATCTTGTATATTGAGAAATTTACTGCACAATGATTTTAGTTCATGAAAGTATGGTTATTTTAGAATATTTTGAGCTTCAAATCTTTGATCTAATGTTGGACTTGAGGAGGGGTTTTGATGTATATTGCTTGAGGTATTGCTCGGTATTGATTGATAATTTTACAATGAATTTATTTGTGTGATTTCATCTCTAAATTGCATGGTCTTATACTACCATTTCATACCCGCTAAGTGTTCGATAAAATGTCCGGCTATAGTTTCTTGAGGAATTGAAGGTCCAATGCATGTTTTATGAGCTGAATGATGTTATGATGATTATATGATGAAGAAATGATGATTTAAATGTAATGGTTTGATGAGATAGTTCTATGAAATGCTTAATCCGAAAAGGGACGAGCTCCCGTAAGGAAGGTCACTTGATCTGAAAAGGGATGAGCTCCCTTAAGGAAGGACACTTAATGCAAAAAGGGATAGGCTCCCATAAGGAAGGTCACTTAATCCAAAAAGGGATGGGCTCCCATAAGGAGGCCCACTTAATTCGAAAAGAGACGGGCTTCCGTAAAGAAGGTCACTTTGTCCGAAAGGGGACAGGCTCCCGTAAGGAAGGTGGCTCCAATAGGTCATATGTTATGTCGGTTGAGGCTTCTTTACACATTTATATTATGATCTATGTAAGATGAACAATTTTCAAAGCATGACTTATTTAAGAGTTGGTTATATATGCCATATTGTTATTATGCTATCTATTGGTTATTATTGTGCATTTTGATTATGATGTCTATCTCTTGTTGCATTGTATCCCACGTACTTAGTTCATTCAAATGTACTAATGCATACCCTATACCTACATGATATCACCATGTAGGAACCGGAGCTCCATTTGGTCATCCTCCTCCTCCACATGGCTAGTGGTATCCATTCAAGCTAGTTGGTGAGTCTTCATGTGCGAGGGAAATATGTTCTTAAGCTATGTATTAAAGACTATCCTTCTTTTTTGTGTACATTTACTATGAGGGTGAGCCCAGTTGCTTGTCTTGGCCCCTGTTAAGTCCTATGTTAGAGGTGTTGTTGGGAAAGTTATGTATTATACTTGAGCTTTGACTTACTTATGACATTCAAGCAATTTAAATATGAGTTTCTCCCATAGTCCCAATACCCCTTATTTATGTTTCTTACATTGTTTTGCATTGCTTCCGCGACCAAGGATGTGTAAGGATATGCTACAAGGCTTGTTTAGGGTTCCTTCTGGTTCCCCATTCGCCGATCATGTCTAGGCCCCACGCTTGGGTCGTGACAATTTTGCTATTGTCATCAAGTGCTCTATAAAAGATCTCAACCAAAGCATCATCAATAATCTTATGATTAGGGACCATTCTCAAGCATTTGGTGAATCTCTCCCATGTAGTGCTAAGAGAGTGTCCAGGCAATTGTTCGAAGTTATTAATTTGGTCCTTAAGCTTCAGTTTCTTCGACCTTGGGAAATATCTTTCTAGGAACACCCTCTACAGCTCAGGCCAACTCGTGATGGTACCCAGAGAAAGTTCAAACAACCATATTGCTGCATTGCCAGTCAGTGACAGTGGGAACACCCTCAATCCAATAACGTCAATAGAAATATTTTGTATCCCTATGACACTTTTGTACACAAAGACGACATTTTGGAGATGACGGTGGGAATCCTCTGATGGTAGCCCTGTGAATAGGCTACGATTTTAGAGCATCTGGAGCAATCCACTTGATACCGCGAACGTAACATTTGCCAGTAGAGGGGGAAGTACTATAGAATCAATAACGTCCAATGCCATAGGGTTTACTAAGTATTGATTCTAATCGTAAGCATTTGCACTGAAGTCTCTGAGTTGTGGCCAGTTAACCCTTGGTGGTGGATTCTCCTCTCTTATTAAGTCTTCCTCATTCACATGCATATCCTTCTCAACCTCATCGAGCCATCCTTCTTGGTAGTCAATGGATCTCCAAATTTAGGAGAGCTAAGGGATTGCCTTGGCTCCTTATGTTGGGCGTATCACCTAGTATACCCTGCAAAAGAAATCAAACAACAAAAACAAAAGCAAAGTATAAGAGGCTCTAGAAATTAATACTAGAATTAACTAATAGTGAAATCAAATCAAACCTAGCCATATTCCCTAGCAATGACGCCATAATTTTATGGTGATGGTCACGCTCCAATAAGAAAGCGGTTGCTATCAGTAATTAACCTAATCGAGGTTAGAGTCAAATCCATAGGGAATACAAGGCTTGATTATAAGATTTCACTACTAGTCATTCCTAGTATCTATAACTACAATCTCTAGATGGGGAGGGGGGGTTTGTTGTAATTCACAGAACAACATAAAATAAATACTAACTAGGTTACAGGAAAACGCTCAATTTTGGGAACAACTTGGTGTTCCCCATGGTTCGTTGATTCAATTACCCTAGATATTGTAACTACGATTAGTGAGTTGCATACAGGATAGTAACTTAGGTTCTTCCAGTTCTCTTGTGAAGGTGAAGGTCGAATTTCACCATGGCGCTTAGTCAACTACCATGGCCTACCAACTAACCGTTACCTATTGTCCAAGTCAACCTCCTGTTGGTCAAGTTTGGTCGATTGATGGGAAGACATCAACTGAATCATCTCATCTACTTCCCTTTTCCTGTTCGCCACTATCTTGGTCTGGATCGTGCTAATAGGCAGGGTTTGGTGTTGGCTACCACAAGACAACATTAATCATGAAGGAAAATAGATAATACATGCAAAACCCCAATCATAAATATGCACAAAACCTAGGTCATCTCAAGTCAACTACCCATGGTTCCCACAACCCTAAGTTGTGGGTGCTTAACTACTCGTGGCTTAGATAGAACACACAAAAATACAAATAAGAGACATAGTTGAGAGTTTCACCAATAACATTGAAGGAAATAGGCACCACAAGTTGCAAATCCACAAGCTTAGTTGATCAACAATGCGTACAAAGCAAGATTTGTAATTTCCCAAAATGAGTCTTTTAGGAAAGAACAAATAATCTACTCTAAAACCTAAGGAAAGCTTCAAAAAATATCTTGGAGTAGTGTCTCTGGTCGAACTCTCTCAAAATAACCTAACATAAACTATTTATAGTGTGTAAAAAACAACTCTAAAATTTATGCAGAAAAAATAGCTGGCATCTGATAAGTTTTGCTGTTACGACTCGTAGGAGAATTTATCAGTCGGAGTTGGGGTCTCGCATCAGGATCTTGTCATGTTGGACTGAATTGGTATGACCCATAGATACGAGTCGTTGCTTAGGCTACGGCTTGTATGTTGATCTCGTAGTCTTGGTCTTTAATTTTTATTCCAACATTTTGGCTCTCTGATTCTCGCTATGAGTACACTTGTACGAGTTGTACAATGTCTTACGACTCATGGGCTGGGCTCGTAGGAGTGATGTTCACTTGGAAGATTTCTGATTATTGGTTTATGATTCCTGCTACGACACAACCTGCGACTCATAGTGTGAGCTATGACTCGTACATGGGCTCGTACGGCCTATGCTTCAGCAAAATCTGCAACTTTTCTTCAAAATCATGCCAACCTAACTTTTCTGCAACATTAACATAAAAACACATCAAAACACTAAATAGTCGCTTTAAGAACTCATAAAATCCTTTGCTTCAGGCACCAAATGTGCTATATTTTGACAGCACATCAGATGTTTTTGCATATTGGAACGAAAATAGAGGAAGGTATCCATAACTCTCATTAATGGCACGAGATGTATTGAGCATACCTATTACTACGGTAACTTCAGAAAGCAACTTTAGTATTAGAGGTCGCATAATTGGAAAGGTTCAAAGTTCTATTTTACCTACAAATGCTGAAGTGAAGTTATATGCTAGAGATTGTCTTTACAGACAAGAAGGTAAGTTATTATTTACATATTACAATTTTATTTTTATTATAATAGCCTTATTTGTATCGTTTAACATCTTATTTTTCTAGATTGTGATGAATTAGACACTGATAAGGATGAAATTGCAGTGGAACTTCACCCGTATCTTGATAAACTTGGCTTGCATTGATAGGTTAATTATGTCTCTATATACATTTCTCAGTTACAGAGCCGGATCTTTTTAGTTGGACATCTTATGTGTGGTTGGTAGCTAGTGCGGAAGTGAGATTTGTTGAGTTGCTCTGTGGTATTGCATTGAGCATGTTGCTCTGTGGTACTGCGTTGAGCATATTGCTCTATGGTTATGTACATCTATAGCTCAAAGCAAAAGGAATATCAACTCCAAAAAGCCAATACGATTGAGTTACTAAAAGAACAACCAAAAGATGCACGCAATTGACAGGCTTCTAGAATCTGTGCTGCCAAATTTCTGAAGAATCATATATTAGATAGAAAGCAAAAACTGAAACATCATACAAGACATAACATAAATACACATAATACAACTGCTTTTTAAATGAACAATGTGAACCATGTACTTGGTCCATAACAAAAGAAGAAATTGGAGCTTCAAACAAATAGTTCAATGTGCAGTAACTACCTTTATTTTTATGTCATTCTTGACAAATACTTACATTAAACTGAATCCAGATTAGATTTTTTAATGAATATCTCATTTGGGATTTAAAAACCCACTAGAAAAGTACATATTTCTCTTCCATAGTTTGAGGCATCTTCTTCTCATTCATGTTGTTTATGTGTTTGACTTCCCTTTCTTATCACTCTCTTTAACAATAAAAATCCAACTTGATGAAATTGTTATTGTGTTCTTCTTGAGGGCCAGATAGTGCAATTCTGTGAGCTGTGATTTTGTTCTGTTGGCCAGGCATTGATTTCTTGGGTAGTATGTTGCTTAGTTTTATTAGGTAGTATGTTGTGTTCTACTTATGATTGTTGTTTCTTAGGCAGCATGTTGTGTTCTGTTGTTTTGTAATTTTGTATTTAGTCTTGGGCAGTATCTTATGTTTATGTTATTTATATATTTGCATCTTTCTGATTTAGATTTCGAGGAAGATGACATTTGGTCTTGGTGTCTTGCGACACAGTTGGTTGTTGCTCTGTTGGCTTCTACACTACTTGAGATTGAGGAGCAAATGCTACATTTGTTTAGTTTCTTGTTTTAGAAAAGATGCAATAGAAAGCAGTCATACTTAGTCTATCCCTATTTCAACTAAGCTTATGTTATTGTACTTGTGTTTTTGTACTTCAATTATCATATTTTGATGTTAATATTTGATTTCGAGAAGAATTGATGAATGGAAGTTAAGTTATTTAATGGGTTAAAACCAATTTAGCTTTGTATTGTCGAGAAAAATAGATAAATTGAAGTTACAAAAGGGATAACATTTGTTAGAAAATGGCCAAGGAAACATTGAGAGGTTTTAAATGGGTTAGAACCATATTAACCCAAATCCATATTTACCCATATGGGGTGGATACTATGAAAGAGAAAGAGTGCCAGACACAGAATGGGGGAGAAGAAAAGGCCACATAAGTGGTCCTTATGTGCCACCACACAATCGTGATGCCGGATCAAGCAATGCTAGGATTGAAGATATGTTTAAAAAGTTGTTGAAGCGAGCAAACCATCAAGATGAGACTCTTAAGGGAATGAAAACAAATATCTCTAGTTTTAATCAAAAGATAGAGTCTTATTCAGTGGCGATCAAGCAACTTGAATAACAGTTTGGGCAAGTGTCTTCACTATTGGACCAACACCAAAAGGGAACCCTACCAAGCAGTACGGTTCAAAATTCCAAAAATAAAGGGCATTGCATGGTAGTGATAAGTCGGAGTGGCAAGAGCACAATAGATGCCCCTATTCCAATTATTGATGATGAAGTTGAGGTAAGAACCATTGATAGCAAGGTAATGAGTGAGGAAGAAACTCCAAAGAGCAAGGGTGTGGAGGAAAAAGGAGGTGGAGGAGCAAGAGAAAGATAAATCAATCCCAAAACCACCTCCTCCTTTACCACAAAGGCTCAAGAAGAAGGAAGAAGATGGTAAGTTCAAGAAATTCTTGTTGATATTAAAACAATTATCCATCAACATCCCTCTCTTGGAAGCCTTGGAGAAAATGCTTGGATACGCCAAATATATGAAGGATTTGGTAACAAAGAAATGTACTTTGGGCCAAGAGTTCTCATAAGAGGTCCAACAATATAGTGCGATCATGACCAAATGCCTAGTGCAAAAGCATGGGGATCCTGACACATTTACCATTCCTTATACTATTGGTGACATTGAGTTCGCAAGAGCATTGTGCGATTTGGGAGCTACCATCGATCTAATACCTCTTGCTATCTTCAAAAGGCTTGGTCTTGGCACTCCCACCTCCACAAGATGCTCATGGCTGATCGAACCATAAACAAACTAGAGGGAATCCTGTTGGATGTGCCTGTTAAAGTCGATAAGTTCATCTTTCCGACAGATTTTGTGATCCTCGATCGCGAAGTTGATTTTGAGGTGCTTATCATCTTGGGAAGACCTTTTCTGGCCACTGGTAAGGCACTAGTAGATATGGATTCAGGTCAGCTGCGGTTCAGGGTTAATGATGTCGAAAGTGTTTTTGATATTCACACAAATCCATGAAACACCCAAATGAATGCAAGAGTGAGGTGTGGGGCCTCGATGATTGTTGAAGAAGGAAGATGACAAAGTCGAGTTATGACGTTAAACAAGGTGCTTCTTGGGAGGCAACCCAAATATTTTGCTAATTATTTGTTTGTTTGAGACTTAGAGTAGTAGTAGAAGTTGGATTTAAAGTTAGATACAATGATGCAATTGTAATAATTTTGAGGATTTTTGTGCTTTGAGGCTTGGTTTGCAGGTAAAAAGTGGAAGAACTAAAGATCTAAAAAAAATTAGACTTGGAGCAGCTCTTACAAGTAGGCCTATGAGTCATAGTTATCGTTACGACTCATGATCATGCCTCATAGGGGGAAACAGTGAACATCTGAAGTTGGCACATACACTACGAGCCAACTTTACGATTCATACGATCCCCTACGAGTCGTAAGAGGGGTTTGTAGTGCTCAGGTATGATTTATGAATTTTTGCTAAGTGTTGGGTCAGGTACGAGACTGGGACATACGAGCCATAGGACAACTTACGACTAGTAGTCGGGGTCTCACAGCCCCGATCTGAGGCATTTTAAAACCTAACCCGATTTGTTATAAAAGGGGGTCAAAATTACATTTGACCCCAATTCCCCATTTTCTAACCCTAAACGAGATGAAAAACCATCTCCCACCCCTGAATTTGGCTTCGACCAAAAATCCTGATGACCCACATCATTTTCTGGCAAGGATTCCAGTGAAGTCACCATTTTCTAGGATTTCGGCATGGTTTTTGATTTGTTGCACTTTGGTTTACTATTCTATTCAATTGGTAAGCTCGTTGGTTAAATTTTAAAATCTTTTATTGTAAGATTGTTCACTTTATGAGTATGAGCTTTGTTTAATCATGTTAAATCATGCCACATGGTGATTCTTGAACTAGAATGTTAATTTAGGGTGTGTAGGCTTAGAAGAGTTGAGTTGTAAACCAAATTGTGTGGGAATTATTGAATGGATGATGATAAATGTGACATTTATGATTCATGGGCTATATTGTTTGATTATTGCCTACTTATGGTTTAACTTGTTGTCGGAGGTTGAAATGTTAGTAGTATGGGTGAGATTGAATTCTGAAGAATGGTGATTGCACTCCTTTGGAACGTTGAGTGATTGCTAACTGTTGGTTTATATGTTCTATGTTTGGTATGCTTGACAAATTGTAAAATTGATTTCGACTCCTAGTGTTAATGGTCATTTTGAATTGCCAATGTTAGTTTGGAGTTGAATATGTGTCGTTTAATCTTGCTTTGCTCCTACTTGGTTGGATGAGTTGAAATGTTGTGTTGAATTTGTGCCTTGAGTAAGAAATGAGTAGGCATTGTAGGTAGTTTTGTGCTCAGTTATGAAGTACTCTTATGACTCGTAAGTTCCTATACGAGTCGTAGTAGTCCCTCGTAGCAAGCACTATCCACCTGTAATTCATTCACATTCCTCATACGAGACTCACATATGACTCATAGTACCTGTTACGACTCGTAGTGAGGGTCTCATAGACTTAGAGTTTTGAAAATGTTTCTGGAACTAGGCATGAGACCAGGGCTACGACTCATAGGCCATCCTACGAGTCGTAACTGTGTCTTGTATCTGTGATCAGAAAGCATTTTTAAAGGAACAACTAGTTCTATGAGGCTAGTATATGACTCATAGGTCAACCTACGAGTTGTAACTGCACTTGTACCTTCACATTTGCAGTTGCATCAAATCTTGTTTTTCCTTCATTTAGTTTTGGTTCTTTATTGTATGTTAAGTAAGTAAATTGTCTTAATGCTCAATGGATTGTTGGTTGTGTTGCAAATATCATGCTTCCCAAAGATAAAAGGGCTATCCAAACATTCAGGCGGTGATTAGTGGATGAGTCCTCCGAGACTGAGAGGTTTGAGGGTTCAGTTGAAGTCCATAGGGTCAGGATTGACCCTTTTGCCAATATTCCTCAAACCCGAGCCCGTACATCTCGGGAGACTATGGAAGTTATAAGTTCCTCCTAGTCTGAAGAGGAGGTACAAGAAGGCGAGAAAAATGACTCGGGGAGTAATTCATCGCAGATGACTCCTACACATTCTTTCTCCGAGTTAGAGTCCGAGAGCACTTTTCAGCCTGAGTAGGAGGAGGCCCAGTCTCAGCCCCCGACTGACCCCTGATGGTGTGTTGTGGGCATGAAAGAGATATACGACTGGGGTATAGAAGATAAGGGGCATGGCAAGCGGGTTCGACAATTTCACGAGGAGTCTAGGTTGAACACAGCAAGGTTAGACATAGTACCTAACTTGGATGCTGGATTGGATGAGCACGGGCTCCATTGGACTATGCAGAAGCTGGACAAATATGCCCTTACATAGTCCATGAGTTCTATGCGGCTTATGCTGGTACTCTATGTTAGGGGTTGCCAAAGAACAAAAAGCCAATCGAGTAGCCTAGGCTATTGGTAGTGACAGTCGGGGAGAAGAGAGTGGATATCTTGGAGGAGACGATACAACGAGTGCAGTTTGGGCCTACTTATACAACCCCTCAGTCCACCGCAGAGTACGATAGCAGTATTGAGAAGATGAGGACAACAGTGACTAGGAAGGATATCGGGGCTAGGACAGAGCTCCTTTGGTGGATCGTTGACCAGATTTGTGAGGAAGGAGTTCAGCCGACGTGGTCACAAACGATGCAGATCCCATAGTAAAAGCCCACTTCTCATTCAGGGCCAAATTCTGGTGGTCCATTATCCGTTGGCGTATTAGGCCAACTTTTATAGATAATGTGATCACCCTCGAGAGGGTTGTAATTTTGGCCAAGCTCCCAGCTAGCTATACTATAGATTGGACCCATATCATTTCGTAGCAGATCAACGAGGCTGCAGCTCAGACGAGCACCTCACTACTATTTCCAGTTTTAATTCATCGACTGTACAGTGCAGCAGTTGTTCTGATTGACCCTCACTAGGACCATCATGTAGAGGCCACTCATACTATGGATCCCAGCCAGATTAAAGCTGATGAGAATTAGGTGGCTTTACCATGACCATCTCCTCCAGCTATTTTAGAGCCATTCCCGGAAGAGTCGCAGTTCCCAGGTTCCCCTCCAGTTACCACAGGCACTATAAAGAGGCCACACCTGCAGTGGAGATTGAGTTGACACCTTCATCCAGCACTCTAGCACCAACAACTCCTTCTTTATAGGTTGTCCCTCTCTTCTCTGCTATTGCATTTCAGGCTTTATTTTGCAGGGTTACTATAGCAGAGGGGAGGCTTCCTGAGCTGTTAGACAGGTCCAGCCATTAATTAATCAGACTGTTTAGGCCTCTGAGGAAAGGATGAAGGAATTTTCCTGCGGGTTAGTTTATGATAAAGTTTGAGCAGTTGATGCACTGGTCGACGTGTTTGAGGCTAGAGTCCAGAAGAGACTTGAGGGTGCTAGGCTTGCCGGCATGAGTGCGGTGACTGATGAGTTGGCCAGGTTTAAGGCCAATTTATTGCAGCTGTTGTCAGCCCCCATTCTAGCCCCAGAGGTAGCACATGGAGGTAACGAGGCTTTTGATTAGCTCGCCGATCATCCAGACAACCGGGGGAAGAGGCCACTTGAGCATACTGACCCAGAGCCAGCCCTAAAGAAGCCGGGATAGGAGGAGGATGCCATACTTGCTAACGTGGTACAAGAACTGATTGTGTTGGTGGATATGCAGAGAGAGAGAGAGAGAGAGAGAGAACAACACTCCCTGCCTGGAGAGGGTACTTTCGGCACTGCAGTAGAGGAGGAGAGACAGCCTTAGGACCCCACTGATTAGACCGAGACTGGTGCATGAGCACTAATATGTTTGACTTCTTTTGACCCCAAATTTATCATGACATTTTGGATACTTTGTTCTCTTCTTAGACAATCTTGTTTTTATGTGATTTTTGGTTGTGTTTTAATTATGTTTATGTTCGATGTCATTTTTACTTTTGCTTTGAACATTTATTTTTGGTTTTTAATGATTGTATGTATATATATCTATGTTATAATGTTTTCTTGTTGTTTTGTCTTTACTTTAAGGACAAAGTATCATCTCTTGGTGGGGTGGTGGAAGTTATGGATTAAGGTGAAGTCTAAGTAGCCTCAAGTTTATAACTTCCCTTATTTTTGATCCTGAGGTTTTCTTGCCATGTTCCTTTTTCCTTGTGGATGTTTAAGTTTCTGTTGAACCGACATGTTTTAGGAAGTATAGATAATTTGTAAATGCATAGTAATGTTATCTTATAGCATATATATAGCTCTTAAATTTTCTTTAAGATTTTGATGCAAAATTGGGTACCCTCAAAATTTTTGAGGTTGTGAGTATTGATGCATTTATACATTTCTGACTATCAGGCAATGCTTGTTTTGGTATTGTGAAGGTAAGCTGAGATTGAAAATATGACATGTAAGTCTATACTTGATTATGGATGCAATTGCCATGTTTGCTATTAGCTTATTTTGCTGCATTTATGCATTTTATATAGACTCAGATGTTGCTCTCGTACTCTAAGATTGGTTCAGTGACTTAGTTGATTTGGAGGTAATCTTAGGCCTTTATTCTGATAGGAAGCCCAGTTTTGCCTAAATGACCTTCCAAATGAACTAGTGAATCCCTTGTTCCAAATGTTTGGGCTTCTCATGTACTCATATTTTTTTTCTTGAAACCTTGCTAACCTCGCCTCATTTGATGAAATACCCTGATATTGGCCCTGACCTATCCTTGATCATGTGAACCTTGATTGAGGCTAAAAGCCTAAGTTGAGGGCGGCTGCTTTGGTGGCCCTAGTTTGAGGCATAGATAATGTGTACTTCACTTTAGGCTAAAATCCTAAGTTAAGGGTGGACTTTATTATGGTCAAGTAACCAAATTGAGGTAGTTAGTTGAGGTGAAAAGAAATAAAATGAATAATCATAAGCCGAGTGAAGAAAAAGAAAGAAAAGAGTGCCTTGAGTTGAAACGATTAGCAAAACTGAGCTCAAAATGAGGGCACAGCTGAAAAGTGAAAGAATAAACCCAGGATAAGCTTAAAAAGGGGGAAATAAGGGAGGAATTGGTGAAAAGATTGGAATATGAAAGCAAAATGTGTTGGTAAACATGATTCAAGGATAACTTTTAGTCACAATTTGCTCGAAATACCATACCAAAGCCCCCTGAGCCCATCTTATAAGCCAATAAGTCCTAAAGTGATCCCAATTCACTTTTGAACTAAACCAAAAAATAAGTATAGGGGAAAGCTTATGGTGTTAGTCATTATGCATGAATTTCAATTGTGAGAGTGAGAATTCTTCCTCAGTCCCTTATTTTTGAATGTGCTTGAGACTAGTTTCATTTCCGTATGATAGTCACCCCTTTCTCGGTAAAGCACTTTTATGAGAGTTTATGCCCTATCTCGACCCTATCGAGCTCTTCTCAAACCTCCGTCTCTTTTCGACAGCTTCAAAGTCGGCCTTTCTTCCTAAATCCAAAGTCCGGCCTCTGTTAGTATAAGGGACTTCTTTCTAGTGAGGGCATTTGCACTACTTGATTAGTATATAACTATGCCAGTGATTGTTGAAGGTTGATGTTCCTTAGGTTATCATGGTTGGATTGCCAGGTATCTCATTATGTTACTGCTTGCTAAATAGTTTTACAATCCTGTTTTGAAAATGGTAGTTAGGTACCCGAATCAGAGAAGTTGTTATGTATGCCATTAGCCTAGTTGCTATGTATTTCTCTTTATCTGTGTGATTGAGTCGTCCCTTGAGAACAAGCAACAATTCCAAGTCGAGGGTGTTGATGTGCTGTCAAAATACAACACATTTGGTGCCACAGTAATAAAAAGAACATAAAGTACATGATCCCACAGTATGACTAAAGGTGGTCACTTATCCTACACCAGTGCATAGTTTCATTTGAGTTGTTACTTCATATACAGTGTTTCTTGCCTTATACATTCAGTACATTATATCGTATTGACGTCCCTTATGGGGGATCTGCATTTCATGATGCAGGTACAGGTGCTAGTAGGTCTTCCCAGTAGGGGTACAAGATATCAAGCTGCTGTTACCAAGCTCCAGGTTGCTTTGGAGCTTTGTGTGTCTAGAGCTCATATTTTTGTATGGTATCGTTAGGCGAGGCGGGGCCTATCCCGACCCTTGTCAGATACTTTTCCTTATCAAGAGGCTTTGTAGACTATGTAGATTAAAGTATGGTCATGTCTCGTACTTTAGACACCGTGGCCCCAACGGCCTAGCCACATGCATTTCCTTTTGGCTTGTTATCACTGTTTATTTTCTCAAAGGCATGTCAAATGTAGAAATCCCTTATAATATGT